>APFE031317079.1:57729-69863 GCA_000404065.3 Pinus taeda | reverse complement strand
ATTAAATTGGAATATTCTTGTTGCCATATTTCAACACTCCCTCTCAATAAGAAAGGGATTATCTGCCACCCCGATCCTATCTCTATGGAACTCAAATTTACACTTTGACAATGCCTTTGTCAAAATGTCAGCATCTTGCTCCTTTATCGAAATATACTGCAGCAACATGATCCTCCCATCATCAACAGCTTTCTTTACCTTGTAAAGCCAACGGGAACTCACAACTGACTTGTTCTCCGGTCTCGAAACCACGTCTCAAACTCTGTTACGAACTATGGATTCATACTCCTCCACCATAGGATCAACCCAAATCGATTGTTGCACTGCTTCCTCAAAGGAAGATGGCTTGGTCTCAACACATTCCCCAGCAAGGCCCATGTATCCAGTGTACCTCTCAGGTGACCTCCTTTGTCTGCACTCAGAAGATGGTGCTCCCACATTCTCTCTCGCATCCTCCAACAATATGTCAGCTTCTCTTGTGCACTTTCGTCCATCTCCAAAAGACTCTACTTGAGTGGATGTCACCACTCTTGGAACCTCTGCATGTGGCTGCTTCGCATCAGTCTAAGGCTCCTCCTCCTTAGGAACCAACGGTTCCTCCACAGCCTGTAGTTGGAGCTCCCTATCAAGGGAAACTCGCATGGCCTTTTGCTCATCAAACTTGAGATCTCTGCGAACCACTGTCCTCTGACTGGTAGGCAAGTACACCCGATAGTTTTGAGGTGTATCAGTGTACCCCATAAGTATCCCCAACTCTGTTGTTGGCTCAAGCTTCTTCCATGCATCCTTTGTCACATGGAAATATACCAATGAGCTAAAGATCCTAAAGTGACCCACATTTGGTCTCTTACTGGGGAAAGCTTCCTCTGGTGTCTTCATCCCAAGTATGCGATTCGGGCTTCTATTCTGCAAATAGATTGTTGTGTTGCATGCCTCGGCCCACAAGTGAAGTGGTAGGCCTTGGTCATGCAGCATTGCCCATGTTGCCCCTATAATAGTTATGTTCTTCCTCTCAGCCACCCCATTCTATTGTGGGTTATGAGGTGTCGTCAACTCTTGTTTAATTCCTTCCACTGCACAGAAGTCCTTAAACTCTTGAGAGACATATTATCCACCGTTGTCGCTTCTCAAGGCCTTGATCTTCTTCCCTAACTCTTTCTCAACCAAAGCTTTGAACTCACAAAACTTTGTGAAAGTTTGGTCCTTCTTCTACATGAAATAAATCCAGCTTTTATGAGAATAGTCATCAATGAAAATCACATAATACCTTTGCTTCGTTGTGGATTCTGTTGAGAATGGTCCACACAAATCAGTATGAACTCACTCTAAGATATCCTTTGCTCGACTGCCTTGATCATGAAAGGAAGACCTTGTGTAGTTTCCCAAGGTACAACCTTTGCATGTGTCAACTTGCTCAAGTTTACCTTTGGGAAGTCTTGTAGATATTTGCTACATTATCTTCAAAGCCCCAAGATGCAAATGGCCCAACCGCCTGTGCCACAACTCGCCAATGTCTTGGCTTTGCACCAATTCTGCTTTCGTACTCAATGTTGCACAATCATCGACCTCTAGTTTATAGAGATTCTTCACCCGAATCCCTATCCTCTTGGTCTAACCCATGGCTATGTGTCTTAGGAACACCTTTCCTTTACTGAAGACAACAACGTACCCTTTGTCCTTCAATATCACGACCGATACCAAGTTCTTCTTCAGTCCAGCACATACTTCACATATGTCAAGGTGATAGGATCTCCATGCTCCCTTTGAAAAGAAATTGTGCCCACTCTTGAAACATTATACCTTCTGTCGTCACCCATCTCTATGTGCATCTTGAGGTCTTTCTCCTCCAAGGCACTGAATAAAATTTTATCATTGGTCATGTGGAATGAGGCTCCACTGTCAAGATACTAGACATAACCCATCATCGGTGACACCATGCATGCGATGAGGGTAAAGTCCATTTCGAACTGAGAGGCTAATGCCTCACCTTCCGATCCTTTTGAGGATCCCTTCTTGGACTTCTTCGATGGGCATTTAGTCGCATAATGTCCCATCTCTTGACAATTAAAGCATCTTACTTTAGACATGTCATCCTTCTTCCCTCCATGAGAAGAATTCGATTTTGAATGGGAAGCCTTCCCCTTCCATTTCCTTGCCTTACTTGCTAAGGCCAGATTTTCTTCATCATCATTCTTAGATGAAGAACCATCTCGTGTGCTCCTCCTGATCTCCTCCTGCATAAGATCCGACCACAATTGTTCCCAATCTGGCAGTTTCTGCCTTCCATTCATAGAGTCATAGTAGCTATTCCAACTCTTTGGAAGGCCAATGAGAGTGAGGCTCACCATATCTTCATCGGCAGTAGTTATTCCCACACTACCAAGCTCATCTCTGCAGGTGGTGAGTTTGTTTAGATATGTGGAAATAGGATCGCCCTTCTCCATCTTGATTCTTCAAAGCTTATCCTTGAGCGCCAATTTCCTCTGGTCGCTACTATTCTAGTAGAGGTCCTTCAATGTCTTCCACATTGAAAATGGAGTATCCTTCCCATGGAGACTCAAGACAATATGGTTTCAAACTCCCTCAAGGATGATCTGTCTCACCTTCGCCACACACTTCTTCCACTCAGCCAACTCTTGTGCATTAGTTGAAGCTGGCTTTGGGATTTCTTGATCAATGAATTCCCTCAAGCCATTGTCTTCTAATACAGCCTCCATTTTATCTTTCCATGCTATGTAATTCGAGCTTCCTTCCAAGGCATAGTCGAGTCTCAAGCCATAGAATGCCATTGGCCAACCTTGAAGTATGATATGAATTCGAATTGCACCTGCAACCTCGAAATTCAAACTTCAAATTCTATTCTCAGTAAAATATTCACAGCTCCGATACCATGTAGAAAATTTGTACAAATCCAGCTCTGGTACCATGTAGAAAATCTAATGTAGGTTAACCTGATAATGCATTATAAATCAAAGTAGAATACTATAACCTACTTATACTATCAATTTGCAGAAGCTTAAAGATCGAGCTAAACAATATAACCAAAAGAAAAAGAATCAATTCACAATACACATGAAAATACTTTGGGGAAAGCCTCAGCTGAAAACCTCACTATTCGTATTATCATACGAGGTGGAAATACATAAGAATTATACAAAGCCTTAGCTCTCACAGCTAGCCAACTCTCAGTGCAATCCTCACAGATGCCCACAGGCAATGTTGGCTTCTCTCAAGCCTTCCACTCTGCCCTCTAAGCTCCTATTTCCTTGCGCTATTCCTTGTGGATGATCTTCACCTCACGAAGTGGAACACTTCTGGTCTCACACACTGTCAAAACTGTGCAATCCTCAAGGAATGATTCCTTGATTGCATGCATGAGTTTTCTTTATAATAAAACACATGCAACTGATAGTACATTGTCCTTGTCTTTAATATCAACTAGGTCTTTCTCAGAATAGACATGCATGAGTTTCTGATGAGGGAATCTTCAGTTAACTGGAATACACTAGTCAAGTGCATGCATGCATCAACTGACTGTTAACTCTCTATTAGTTCCTCAAACAGTTTGGAACTAATTTAACTGGAATTAACTCAGTAAACTAAGTTAACTAATTACAACTCAAATATAACTCAATCTTATCTCCTTAATTTAAGGGATAACTCTTGCATGACTTCAGAAAGACTTCTAACTTGAATTTCTCCAACTAATTAATTCAAAATGAATTATTATTTCCAAGTCGTTGTTAAGACTAAATTCGATTTTAATTCACAAATTAATTGAAGGACAAATTAAATTGGAATATTCTTATTGCCATATTTCAACAATTGGACATAATAATTCCCCATTCCATTATATAGATATCAGAGACATCTTCAATCAGGGGTACCCATTGGCCGGAAAACTTCTGGGTATTGGCATAACCAAACAATCTACACATCATTGCAACAACATAAAAATAGGGTCCAACAATAGATGCTATATCATACATACCCTTCTCCTCGCACTTATGCTTGTTTGCATCTTTTCTCCATCCTTGAATGACCTCAGATTGGTCTTCATTTTCCTACATGAACTTCTCAATGAAGTCTTTATCATATTTCTTCTAAGTTGGTGGGAGGTGGTACATTGCAGACAAAGATTTTCTAGTGAAAGAGTCGATGACCATATTTTTCTTGGTCATGAAGTTCATGTCTACGATGTTCATATGATCAACGACCCATCTGATCATATCCATATAAGGCAATATGCTTGGCCGAGCAGAAATTCTATGGAGAAATGAATTGGCAACATCACTGTATCTTCTATTGTGGTTGTTTTTAGTGCGACTTTTGTCTCTTCATCTTCAAAAACCTTATACATGGCCTCCCAGCTAGAGGCCCCAACATCAAGGGTGCATGTGGTGTCGGAAAAGAGTGAGGGAAATTTTGTGACCTTAAGAAGAGGAACAATTGGCTATTGTTGAACGAGAATTTTCCTTCTGGGTTTAGCCGCTCAAGACATTTATGTTAAATTCTGTGTATTTGGACTAGCCTACGAGGAAAAAACACAAAAGTGCCAAGGGACTACACTTAGAGTGGATAACTTAGAGAAAATGACCAATTATCCATGAATCCAAGACTTTTATAAGCGAAATATTTAGGAATCGTTATTATTAATGAAAGCATTTAGAATATTGAAAATCGTAAATTCACTGCATTTCACCATTAATTGATAGAACGTGGATCCACATGGGCTTTGATACACGTCAACTTTATCAGAGAAATCAGATGGTTTTCCTACTAAAACTTGTGATACCGTCTATCTCCGAAGCCAATTAACTTTATCAAAACATATTTAATATAAAAGCACATCCATCCTTAATCAGAGCTTTTGGAATGAGACCTCCGCTTAGATCCGTTGATCTTCGATTGCGATATGTCTTGTAGACCCAATTGCCTTTATTATAATGGCTTCAATGTAATATAGCATCCACCATATTGCACGTTTTGAAGCCTTGTGACGTTGAAACCTCTAGTTGTGATATGTGTTGCAGACCCAATGGCTCCATCATAACACACCTTAATGTAATTTCGCATTTGTCATGTCACAACCTTCATATCGCAAGTTTTAAAGCCATGTGTCTTGCCATGGACATTAAAAGACACAATGGTTATGTTGTAAATAATTAAATTGAATGGATATGGTGTAAATAAATTCGCAAGTCAGAGGTTTCGAAAGTCTGGTCATGGATATTAAAACGAAAACTTCGCTGGCAAAATCCCAATATACTACATAACAGTTTTGTGGGGTCGACCTCTTTATTGCTATTTACATATATATGTCGGCTTTTGTTATATTTAAGCCTTAAACTTTAAAAATGATTTGGGGAAGGTTTTAGTTGGAATTTTAATACCTTCGCGTAGAGGTTTTAAAGTCAAACCTAAAGTTTATTGTTCAAACTCCAATTTTTGAGTTCTGATTAAGAAAATATATCTTTTTAAATAAGTTTTTTTCAATCTTAAAGCTAAGATTTCCTTATTTTATTGGAAATTTTTGAATTATAACCTAAACTTTAAAACGCTCCCCATTATTTATTAATTCTATTATTAACTATAATGGGGGTTTGTTGAGTAGCAAAACAAATATGTAGCATTTTAGTCAAATTTTGGTTTTACTTGCTTCCATATTCCCCACTTCTCCTATCAGTGTTCTTTGCACCTCTTGGTGCAAATGCTAATATAATATGGGCCTACTTCACTCTACGGGAAGAAAGGGTAACAGTACCTTCCACCCATGGGCGGGATCTACCTACCTTTACACGGATAGTCCACAAGGGTAACCATCCTACTCCAAATGATATATTATTTATTGATACCTCGACCATTAGTTGCTAAACATGAACAATGTCCTCATACCTCTTTCAGAGGGGGAAATATGTATGCCCTAGAGAAAGAAAGAATGAAACGAAGAATATATATATATATATATATATATATATATATATATATATATTATATATAATTTTTATATATATATATATATATGATGTTACATAGTTCTAATGGTAATCCACCAGACACTCCATCTGGAAACATCCAACCACCCTTCAAATCGTATCCTTGTTGAAGACGTTACTCAGTTTTCAAACAATGTGGGGTGAGAAAGCAAAGCTATGATGATTGAGAATGAAACAAGAAAAATTGAGGATCGTGTTGCGAGCCAATGTAATGTAGAGGGAGAGTAATTAATTGACCGCAGGGAAGACAAATCGTTTGGAAAATTAGAGAAGAGAATGAAGAATGGGAGAGAGGATATCAGTATGTTTAGAGTGTTTTTTTTTTCATTCTAAAAAAAACTAACAATTTTTTTATTGAAAAAGGATGTTACATAGAGCATGGTCCTCCTAACAACATTACCACCAAAAACATTCTAGGAATATAATCACTAAAAGTCTAGGAAAGAGCCACCACATCTGGCATCAAAGAAAAAACATGAAAAAGAAGCTACAATTTATATCTAAGTAGTGTTGTAAAAAGCCCGAAAAAACAAAAAGATATGCCAGAATCAATCCAAAAAGAGAAATGAACAAACTCACATAGCACACCCAGATGACAGAGGCTATAGTGGAAGAAGCTAGGAAGCACTAAGACACCACGCTTAGACAATGCACCAGCGACCGAATTCTTAGAAAATGTGTGATAGGTTAACCCGATAATGTGATATAAATCAAAGCAGAATACTATAACCTACTTCTACCATTAATTTGTGGAAGCTTAAAGATCGAGTTGAACAATATAACCATAAGAAGAAGAATCAATGGCACAATGCACATGAAAATACTTTGGGGAAAGCCTCAGTTAAAAACCCCACACTATTGTATTATCATACATGGCGGAAATACATAGGAATTATACAAATCCTTAGTTATCACAGCTAGCTAGCTCTCAGTACAATCCTCACATATGCTCATAGGAAATCTTGGCTTCTCTCTAGCCTTCCTCTCTGCCCTCCAAGCTCTTATTTCCTTGCGATGTTCCTTGTGGATGATTAGCCTATTACCAAGTGGAAAAACAAGCCTTCAAAACTATGCAATCCTCAAGGATGAATCCTTGACTGCATGCATGAGTTTTCACCATGAGAAAACACATGCAACTGATAGTACATTGTACTTGAACATTAATCTCAACTGGGTCTTTCTTAGAATAAACATGCATGAGTTTCTGAAGAGGGAATCTTTAGTTGACTGGAGTAGCACTAGTTGAGTGCATTAATGCATCAACTGACTGTTAATTCACTATTAGTTCCTCAAACAGTTTGGAACTAATTTAATTGGACTTAACTCAGTAAACTGAGTTAACTAATTACAACTCAAATATAACTCAATCTTATCTCCTTAATTTAAGAGATAACTCTTGCATGACTTCAAAAAGACTTCTAACTTGAATTTCTCTGAGTAATTAATTTAAAATAAATTAATTAATTATTTCCAATTAGCTGTTAAGACTAAATTCGATTTTAATTCACAATTTAATTCAAGGAAAAATTAAATTGGAATATTCTTGTTGCCATATTTCAACACTCCCTCTCAACAAGAAAGGGATTATCTACCACCCCGATCTTGTCTCCTTGGAACTCAAATTTACACTTCGACAATGCCTTTGTCAAAATTTCAGCATCTTGCTAAACTGTCGAAAGATACTACAACAACATGATCCTCTCGACCTGTGAAAAGCCATGGGCAACAAATCTTGCCTTATGTTTCTCCACACTACCATCAGCAGCTTGCTTTACCTTGTAAAGCCAACAGGAACTCACAATTGACTTGTTCTCCATTCTCGGAACCACATCCCAAACACTGTTATGAACTATGGAGTCATACTCCTACACCATAGCATTAACCCAAATCGGCTGCTGCACTGCTTCCTCAAAGGAATATGGCTCGGTCTCAACACATTCCCTAGCAAGGGCCATGTATCCAGTGTACCTCTTAGGTGACCTCCTCTGTCTGTGATGAGAAGATGGTGCTCCCACATTCTCTCTTGCATCCTCCAACAATCTGCCAGCTTCTCTTGTGCACTTTTGTCCATCTCTGGAAGACTCTACTTGAGTGGATGTATCCACTCCTGGAACCTCTGCATGTAGCTGCTTCACATCAGTTTGAGGCTCCTCCTCCTTAGGAACCAACAACTCCTCCACAGCCTATAGTTGGAGCTCCCTCACAAGGGAAACTCGCATGGCCTTCTACTCATCAAACTTGAGATCTCTGCGAACCACTGTCCTCCGGCTGGTAGGCAAGTACACCCGATAGTTGTGAGGTGTATTAGTGTACCCCACAAATATCCCCAATTCTGTTGTCAGCTCAAGCTTCTTCTGTGCATCCTTTGTCACATGGAAATATACCGATGAGCCAAAGATCCTGAAGTGACCCACATTTGGTCTCTTACTGGAGAAAGTTTCTTGTGGTGTCTTCATCCCAAGTATGCGATGCGGGCTTCTATTTTACAAATAGACCACTGTGTTGCATGTCTCAGCCCACAAGTGAAGTGGTAGGCCTTGGTCATGCAGCATTGCCCATGCTGCCCCTATAATAGTTATGTCCTTCCTCTCGTCCACCCCAATCTGTTGTGGGTTGTGGGGTGCCATCAACTCTGGTTTAATTCCTTCCACTACACAGAATTCCTTAAACTCTTGAGAGACATATTCTCCACTGTTGTCGCTTCTCAAGGCCTTGATCTTCTTCCCTAACTCTTTCTCGACCAAAGCTTTGAACTCACAAAACTTTGTGAAAGTTTGGTCCTTCTTCTGCATGAAATAAATCCAACACTTACGAGAATAGTCATCAATGAAAATCACATAATACCTTTGCTTCATTATGGATGTCGTCGAGAATGGTACACACAAATCAGTATGAACTTTCTCTAAGATATCCTATGCTCGATTGTCTCGATCATGAAAGGAAGACTTGGTGTACTTTCCTGAGGTACAACCTTTGCATGTGTCAACTTGCTCAAGTTTACCTTTGGGAAGTCCTGTAGATATCTATTGCATTATCTTCAAAGCCATATGATGCAAGTGGCCCAATTGCCTGTGCCACAACTCGCCAATGTCTTGGCTTTGCACCAATTTTTTTTTTGTACTCAATGTTGCACAATCATCTACCTCTAGTTTATAGAGATTCTTCACCCAAATCCCTATCCTCTTGGTCTAACCTGTGGCTATGTGTCTTACGAATGTCTTTCCTTTATTGAAGACAACATCGTAGCCTTTGTCCTCCAACATCGTGACTGATACCAAGTTCTTCTTCAGTCCAGGCACATACATCACATCTATCAAGGTGAGAGGAGCTCCATACTCCCTCTTAAAAGCAACCGTGCCCACTCTTGAAACACTATACCTTCCATCATCACCCATCTCTATGCGCATCTTGAGGTATTTCTCCTCCAAGGCACTGAATAACTTTTTATCACCAGTCATGTGGAATGAGGCTCCACTGTCAAGATACCAGACACAACCCATCATCGATGACACCATGCATGCGATGAGGGTAAAGTCCATTTCGAATTGAGAGGCTAGAGCCTCACCTTCCGATCCTTCCGAGGATTCCTCTTGGACTTCTTCGATGGGAAATTAGTCACATAATGTCCCATCATGCGACAATTAAAGCATCTCACTTTAGAATTGTCACCCTTCTTCCCTCCATGAGAAGAAGTCGATTTGGAATGGGAAGCCTTCCCATTCCCTTTCCTTGCCTTACTTGCTAAGGCCAGATTTTCTTCATCATCATCCTTGGATGAAGAACCATCTCGTGTGCTCCTCCTGATCTCCTCCTACATCAGATTTGACCACAGTCGTTCCCAATCCGGTAGTTTCTCTCTTCCATTCACAGAATCTTGGTAGCTATTCCAACTCTTTGGAAGGCCAAGGAGAGCGAGGTTCACCATATCTTCATCGGCAGTAATTATTCCCACACTGCTAAGCTCATCTTTGCAGGTGGTGAGCTTGTTAAGATATGTGGAAATAGTATCGCCCTTCTCCATCTTGATTCTTCGAAGCTTATCCTTGAGCGCCAATTTCCTCTGGTTGTTACTGTTCTGGTAGAGGTCCTTCAATGTCTTCCACATTGAAAATGGAGTATCTTTCCCATGGAGACTTGAGACAATATGGTATCGAACTCCCTCAAGGATGAGCCGTCTCGCATTCACCACACACTTCTTCCACTCAACCAACTCTTGTGCATTAGTTGAAGTTGGCTCTTGGATTTCTTGATCAATGAATTCCTTCAAGCCATTGTCTTCTAAGACAACCTCCATGCGATATTTCCATGCTATGTAATTCCAGCTACCTTCCAAGGCATACTCGTGTATCAAGCCATAGAGTGCCATTGGCCAACCTTGAAGTATGATATTGATTCGATTTGCACCTGCAACCCCGAACTCCAAACTTCGAATTCTCTTATCAGAATATTGTTCTCAACTTCGATAAACTTGGCTCCAATACCATGTAGAAATTCTCTCTAGAAATCTCGCTTTGAGACCATGTAGAAAATCTGACTATAGGTTAACTTAATAATGCAATATAAATCAAAGCAGAATACTATAACCTACTTCTACTGTCAATTTGTAGAAACTTAAAGATCAAGCTGAACACATAGAACCAGAAGATGATGAATCAATTGCACAATACACATGAAAATTCTTCGGGGAAAGCCTCAGCTAAAAACCCCACTATCTGTATTATCATACAAGGTGAAAATACATAGGAATTATAAAAAGCCTTAGCTCTCATAGCTAGCCAGATCTCAGTACAATCCTCACAGATGCTCACAAGCAATCTTGGCTTCTCTCAAGCCTTCCTCTCTGTCCTCCAAGCTCTTATTTCCTTGCATTGTTCCTCTTGGATGATTCTCCTTCAACCAAGTGGAAAACCTCTTCTACTCAGTGGATGATCTCCTGACCTCACACACTGTCAGAACTACGCAATCCTCAAGGAATGATACCTTACTGCATGCATGAGTTTCCTTTATAAAAAAACACATGCAACTGATAGTACATTTTCCTTGACATTTAACTTAACTGGGTCTTTCTCAGAATAGACATGCATGAGTTTCTGATGAGGGAATCTTCAGTTAACTGGAATACACTAGTTGTGTGCATGCATGCATCAACTGACTGCTAACTTTCTATTAGTTCCTCTAACAGTTTGGAACTAATTTAACTGGACTTAATTCAGTAAACTGAGTTAACTAATTACAACTCAAATATAACTCAATCTTATCTCCTTAAGTTAAGGGATAACTCTTGCATGACTTCAGAAAGACTTCTAACTTGAATTTCTCCAACTAATTAATTCAAAATGAATTAATGAATTATTTCCAAGTAGCTGTTAAGACTAAATTCAATTTTAATTCACAATTTAATTCAAGGGCAAATTAAATTGGAATATTCTTGTTGCCACATTTCAACAATGAGAAAAGAACAATTATTTTTAAAGATCTCTAAATGCGAATTTGGGAAAACTTCCTTAGTGTATTTGGGCCACATAATTGGAGGAGGTGAGCTGAAGATTGATCCCTCTAAAGTTTCAGTAATTGTGAATTGGCCAGTACCCAAATCAGTCACAAAAGTAAGGAGTTTTTTAGGAGCAACACATTACTAGCGGAAGTTTATTGCCAATTTTCCTCCATAGCAGCTCCAGTACATGCGTTGACCAGCGTGAGGGTTGTCTTCCAGTGCAGAGGAAAACAATAAAAAGCATTCGATGCTTTGAAACAAAATATTAGTTCAGCCCCAGTGTTAGCATTGCTAGACTTGAAACTGTTAGAAAATGATATATTACAGAGCAATGGAACACATAAAATATTGCAGAAATATAAACACAGATAAACACATAAAACAAGAGACACACAGATATATGTGGTTCACCCAGTTTGGACTACGTCCACAGAGAAACAACCAATCCTTCTTTTATTATATTATCAAGCAAATTGAAGAGATACAACCTACAACAGATCCGCTGTAACTCCCTTTTCTCTCTCCATTTCCTCTCTCTTCCTCACTCAGAATACAGATCTACATAGATGCAATACAATTCCCTCATATATAGTGAGGGGTTGCCTTCTAGGGAAAAAAACCCTAAATTAAACATAACTTCTACC
>APFE031317079.1:33635-45475 GCA_000404065.3 Pinus taeda | reverse complement strand
TGGAAGAATGATGAAGAAGTGTGGGCACTTATTGGAAAGTTACAACAAGATTCCAGTACATCTGATACATTTAGCTGGAAAAATGATTCGTTATGGTACAAAGGATCGCTTATACCTCTGTAAGAATTCCCAGCTCAAGCAAAAGATTCTTATGGAATTGCACACTTCTCCCTTAGGAGGGCACTCAGGATTTTTAAAAACTTACCACAGGGTTAAGAAGGCATTTTTTTGGGATGGCCTTAAATCAGATATTCAAAAGTTTGTGGCGGAATGTTTGGTTTGCCAACAAAATAAAGTTGAAACAATTAAGACCACAGGTCTATTACATCCTTTATCCATTCCAAGCCAACGTTGGGAGGAGGTTTCAATGGATTTTATCATAGGTTTACCCAATTCCGAGGGAAAGAGTTTCATCATGGTGGTAGTTGACAGACTTACCAAGAATGCACACTTTTGTGCATTATCACATCCATTTAAAGCCAGTACAGTTTCTACTGCATTAATGGAAACAATTCAAAAGCTACATGGAAACCCAAAGATTATTGTAAGCGACAAAGATCCCATTTTCGCTGGAAATTGAACAGAGTTATTTTATTGTCTCGGTACTGAGTTAGCTCATAGCTCATCTTATCATCCTCAATCTGATGGGCGAACTAAGATAGTAAACAAATGTTTGGAAGGATATATTTGTTGCTTTGTATCTGATAAACAAGCACAATGGGTTGAATGGTTGCCTCTGGTTGAATGGTGGTATAACACTTCCTTCCATACTATAGCAAAAATGACCCCATTTATGGCACTTTATGGATATCATCCATCATCCATCACATCATATTTAAGAAAAAATTCTAAGGTTCAAGCCGTAGAACATCACATCGAGCATCAACAACAAGTTCTCCAACTCTTAAATGATAACCTCACGTTGGCGCAGAATAGAATGAAACAATAGGCATATCAACATCGCAGCAAAAGAAGTTTTGATGTAGGTGACTGGGTATTCCTACGACTACAACCATATAAACAAATGTCCCTCAAGAAAGCTAAGAAGGATAATAAATTATCACCAAAGTATTATGGTCCATACAAGGTGTTGCAAAATATTGGTACTATGGTATACAAATTGGAGCTTCCTGCAGCTTCCCGAGTGCACCCAGTTTTCCATGTTTCTTGATTAAAGAAGGTTATAGGTGACAAGCTCCCAGTTCAAACAATATTGCCAGAACTTAACGAGGAAGGAAAAATCATATTGGAAGCGGAAGCAGTCACAGAAACAAGAATTTGACAGCTACAAAATCGATCAATTTCAAAGTATCTCATCAAGTGAAAGAAATTATCTGGTGAAGATTCCACATGGGAGGATGAGAATTTTATACAGAAGCATCTAGAACTACTCAAGCATTGAGGACAACGCTTTTCGGAAAGAAAGGGGAATGTTAGGCCCCTATAATACTAGTGATTCCCCCATTAATATTGGCATTGTATCCCTTATTGTTATTATTGTGCCCCTATTGTCCCCATATTGTTATTAGTATGCCCCATAGAAACCCACTATTGTTATTTTTGTGCCCTTATGTTATTACTGTTATGTCGGCTTGATTATATTGTGACCCCTTAGACTCCTATAAATATAAGGGACGTTTAGTCATTTGTATCATCCAAGAATTTTTCATTTGTGTGATGTAAAGGAGGTTGGCCCATCGAAAATGCTAAATTCTAAGGCGTTGATCTATCTTTTCTATCTTTTTGTGAGTTGGTTTCCTAACATTCTAAGAAGAAATGAAAGAGTTTCAAATTGAAAACAAAATATTATAAAGTATACTTTCATCCCAAAGGAAATCAATAGAAAAAATCACTAGAACAAAGGAGGACTCATTATCCTCATCATTGTTGTAGGAATTTCTTGAGTAACCTATCGGTTGGAGACCAAAATTTTATGGACTTTTTTTTTTGCTTTCATGAGGACAAGCAATAATATCTCCATCGGGGAGATGTTGAACCCCAAAATTGTCATTCCTAGCTACCCTTTTTGGAAACTACTATCCTACCTATCACACTTTTTTTGCCTCCTAAACTTATAATACTAACCCTTAGTGTCAATATATAGTGTGATTTGGTGCTATATGCTAAAACTCTCAAAATTATATGTGTTTAGTTATATTTATGTGCTTTTAGGGGTTGCTTTCGCTAATGATAGAATCTTAGTTCACTTTCGGTACCAATAGAAGGGTTTTGGTGCTTGTTGTCACCCGATATGTACACCTAGATGTGGGAAAAGTTTCTAACCCCATAAGGTATAGTCTTTAAGGCGCAATGATCAGAGAAGGGGTTGTCACCTATGACCAACTCTCCTCATTTAATCTCTCTCCTAGGAAAGCTATGGGGGGTAGTCCCTAAAGATTGTTAGTAAAGGAAAACTTGTTGAAACAACAAGTTCTAGGAGACAAGGACAAGGAAATTGCGACTCATTGTAACTTGAATTAAGGATTAATTAGTAGTATGATGATTATTATTGAGAAATGTGGATATTAAAAGATATATTCAATTAAATCAATATGCCACTCAACATGATATACAAGTTAGAGACCAGTGCCTTATAAAAATGCTCAAAGATAAATTATAATACTTTCAAATAAGGAAATGATACTTCGAGTTACAAAATAGGAAATGCTACAAGAGAAATGTTATTATAAAAAAAGAGATTATAAGTAATTAGAAATATGAGCAATAAAACTTGAGATAAAACTTGCGATAAAAGGAAGATTGTACTTCAAGTAAATATGCTTAAATTATGATATGACATTGAAAAGGCAATAAGCATGATACAATACAAGAATGTAAAGCTTGCAAGTAAAATATTATCCCACAATTCTAATTACAATAACCAATTGAAATACAAAAAATTATAATGTTAGATGAATGAAAGACTAAACTGTGTAATGCAAGGATCTTGGTTGATTTTAAGTTTAATGCCTAGACTAAGGGTGGATGCCTTATCCTCAATTGTCAAAACTTGTCCTAGAACAAGGTTGTTAGAAGAAGTGAGGGGGAAGGAGGCTATGGCCTCATTAATGATGCTTACCTAGGACTTATAACAACCCAAGTGCCTTCATTCTTACAAGGGACTGGGCCACAAGAGAACTATAAGGTCATCTTTTTTAACCATTGATTAAGGGTCAAGCTTCTTAAACTGAATGGTGTAGAAGGTAGTCCTAAAATTCCTATCAACCAAGCTTAAGCTTGGAGGTAAGTTTTAGTGATGAAAAAATAAGTCTAATATGCAATGTAAATGTTAGTGCAATGCTTCAATAAGATATAATTCAATCAATATGGTTTACAGAGAGATGAAAGAAAAACCAATTCACTTATGATAATCTTGTGATAAATACTTAGAGCTTAAAATCACAAGAGACCAATTTACAATAATGATTCAATGAAGCAAGTAAAGAGCTACTCAATGAAATAAAATGAACTAGAGAAAAAAACACAAGTTCTTTAAATAGAGGTTGCTCTTTATGTGAAATGAATTATTGATTAGATCGATAATGTGACTTCATTAGGATGTTTTTAGGAATGTTTGAGAGAAAATGCAAATTCAATAGCACAAGTAGTTTTTTAGGAGATGGCATATGAAATTTCTAAAGAGATCCTATTGCTAGAGATATAATACTTCCATATAACACAAATTAAATGAAGACAAAAATTCTCAAATGTAGATTAGATCAAATATCCAATGAGATCACAATTAGATCAAGTAACTAGCAATGTGAATCTAGGTCTAAGAATGACAAAGTAAAGAAACTCAAAAGATTATATCAAAATCCAATGATCATGTATCTAATCCAATCCAATGATAGCAAGAACACAAGTTAGAAAATTAGATCTAGACGTTAATATGACAATGAAAGAAAACTAAGCTAATTTAGTCACTACAAGGAATCCTCCCTTTTAATAAGGAGGCGAGATACCATTGGGTAAACCCCAAGCTCCCTGAAATAAAATATGCATTTATTAATGAAATTACAAAGAAGACCCTCTAGACAAGAGAGAGGGTTTTGAGGCCCTGAAGAGGGATTAAAAATCCAAACTTTGAAACATCAACACCTCTTTTCAAGCTACAAAATTTTATGAGGAAAAATACAAGGTTTTATTAAGATGTACAATGAGATTAACCTTGAACTATAGAAAGAACCCTTCAAAAAATGATAGAACCCTTGAATTAGATAATGCTTGAGAAAATGAGAGAAGGAGAGGCATCATTCTACTCTTAGCCTAAGAGAGAATGACTTCAAACAATTTGCAATGGAGATTAAATCGTGTTAAAAAAATTGTACCAAACCCTTCAAGAGACCACTAAATATTTTGCAAGCAATAAACTTGAAACCCTAATAAAAAACTAACTAATTCAACAAAAGTTTCCTAACTAATTCCATAAAATTTTCCACACTAGAGAAGATTAAAGGCTCTTGGCCTAACCTGCAACAAATTGGTTTTCAACAAAATTTTAAATCTAAGATATCACTAAATCGATTGCCTGCAAAAACTTATTAAAAATTATAAGATCAAAACCCTCGCAGGGATCCTCCAAAATGTGCTCATATCTCAGCGAAAATAAGTTCTCAAAAGCTCACAGCTAGGAGAGAAAAGAGGCTCAAACTTTCTTGATCAAATTTCATTAAAAAAAAAAAGTATAATTGATTTCCTCAGATCTAGAGCCTTAAAATCTTTGAGGAATTTGCTTTATTTGTAGAAGGATTAATCCCCAAGAAGGCTCTTGCACTAGATTGATGGAGTGGTGTTATCGCTTTTTTTTCAAGGGAGAAAATAAGCTACCAAGGCTTGCGACCTTCACCAAAAAATTTGAAAATAATTCCAAGCCTTAAGCTCTAACATCCCTACCCAAAATTTGATGGGAAAACCCCCTTAATAAAATTTGATTTCTTCTCTACAAAAATATCCAAGTGTTAGTGTAAAAGCACCACAAAATATCAAACCCTTAGGACTTGCAACTCTAGAAAAATAGGCCCAGGTCTACTAGCAACCTTAATAGAAATCCATTAAAACCATTGTGGTTTCCTCGAAAATTTGTTTATTAGTTTTTCAAAAAATTGCTTGAAACCCCAAATCGATCTGTAGGGAAAAAAACTTGGAAATTTTTATTATATAAAATCTACTAATTCCAAACCCTTATTTTGTCTTCAAGTCTCGAAATAGAAAGGAAAATCTAAAATATATATACAATAAAAAAGCTAGATACAAAGGGTTAGATTATGTACAAAAGCTATTTACAAATAATTTACAAGAGCTAGATCAAGGAGTATGAGTACAACACGCTCCTTGATTAGCAAAATATAAGCTCTATATTAGCATATCTATTCTAATATAATCTCTATATTAGCAGATATATTTGATCGAAGCACAACACAAAAATAATAGATGAGATAAATAAGTTTTTCACAAGCAATGGCTTAAAAACCCCTGCAAGATTATGTTAGATAAGTCTTTGAAGATAAAGAAAGCAGGTTATTCAACCTTTATGTCCTGGGAGTTGGTTGATCCAACCGAAGACATCCCCTAATGCCCAAGATATGAATCAAATGATAAATATACACTAAACATAAAATTGTTAGATCATGAGGAGTTAGATAACACAATAAATAAAGATATCTAGAGATACCTGCTAGATCAATTGAATTTAAAATTCTTCTCTAAACTCAAGAACTAATACAAGATACTTGTGAAAATAGTTAATCCACAATTGACTAGTGAAATAACAATTATTTGAATATAAATGAAATAACAATTATTTGAATATAAATCAATAGATATTCAATTTTTTTTTACAATTGAGAGCACACATACGTGTTCTTTCTTGGTAGCTTCAAGGTCAAACAAGGCTTAAAGGGTTCGATGGCATGCCAAGATTAACCAAGCCCTATTATTAACTACAGTTACAGTGTATGTAGGATCCATTCGGCCACACCATGGTTGTATGGGATTTGGTGAAGTTTACAAAGATGGGAAAAATATTATGGTTAGTGTTTTTTGCTATTGAGAGAAGCTCCACCCTCAAATCCAGGGATAAAACCTTATCTCCAAGCTAGGGCCTTTCCAAAGGCATGATTGAATGTATTAATGTAGTATGATAATGTAATATTTATAAATACACTCAAGAATATCAACATTGAAGGAGTTAGCAAATGTAGATAGCGTTGGTTGCACTCTCAAACTATTAAAATTTTGTGCATGAGTTTCATGGAAACAAACCTTATGTAATTTGACTTTGATTAATATGAAAGATAGTTTTTTATCTATCATTTTGTGGTGAATATTTGATTCTTGGGACTATAGTGTAGCCAAGAATTACTATGGGAGGGCCCTTCACAAAAGCGTCTCTATTGTAAATTATTTTCTTTTCCATTTGTGATTACATTGCGTCATATCTACAAATGTTTATATGTGTATGGTTAACAATATTATGCTTGTTGTCATTTCTATTGAGTGTGGATCTTATGCAGAGTAGTTATATGTGGAAAGGGGTATTATTATCCGTAGATTTGTCCATTCATACGAAATAGTCTAAGATTGAAATTGTTTCACATATTCATTTGATTTGGTTTCTCTATAATTAACAATAGCACTTTTGGCAATATCAACCTTCAACTTGTGATCACTCGAAATATTTGTGTCTTAGATTCAATACAAAGTTAGGGTTGAGATAGAGTACTTTGTATCAGAGTATCTAGGTTTGATATGGTCTTCTTTAATTCCATAAATGAATAGTTATCTCTTTTAGTTGATCATGGATCATGATCCAAACTCACCCTTTCATTTGAACACTAATAATATATGTTTCGTGTAAACATGCTCTAATTTATAGTATTTTATTGAGTGTCTTTGCTCTTGAGTAGAAGCTTTGTATCTTTCATATGGTTTTTAGTGTGATAGCTAGGGTGTAATTTATCTTATGAGGGGACTACATTGTAACGAGTGTGATAAATATATAGTGATTTGTTTGAGAGAATTATAATTTTTTTATTGGTTTAGTAATATTTGGTTTCATATGTATGCGTTCAAGTAAATATTTGGACTGAGACTAATTTTTAGACTTAGGATATAACTCTTTCTCGAGTCGTAGTTGATAATTGTAGCATAGGCTTCATTTCAGTTCTTTGTTTTAAGTCTTGATACCTTGCCTTTAATTTCCGACATTTGATTTCAAGGAACCAGAAATCAGAACCATAATTCTTTGCTCCTTAAATCCAACCTGCTATTGAGTGCATGAGTGTTGGCTCACATAATGAAATATTGCACTATGGAGCTATACCATGGGGTTTAAAACAAGATTTGGCCAAACATTTTTTAGTCCCAATACTTTTACCAACGCTTTTATTTAGTGTTTGAAGTTGATTTATCAATAGTTTCCTATAATAGATAGATCAGGTCTTTTATACCACATATATTTGATTAGCGTCTCTAATTGTTACAATCTCGGTTTGATAATAAAATGTTGGTAATATAATACACATATTTCTACCAATAGTGATATATATATTCCTTTGTGATCAAATTGATCGACATCAGTGTGAATTCCCTTGAGAACATAATCTTCAAACTTTGAATCCAACTCGAGGGGTGTTCATCTACAAGACAGATTGCAGAGAAATTGGCATATGGTTGGGTGGAGAGTGAAAGTCCCTCCCTTAGTTTCCAGTCTACATATACGTGTATTCACTTGTATTTTTGTTGCATTATGAATGTTTAATGATGTCGTTATGGGAAATAACAATGGTTGTATCAACATTGTCTATCTGGGAATTGTGTTATTCTTGGTTGTTTTTAATGACTCGATGTATGTGACATTATTCTAATGGTTTGATGGGCTTGGAGACCCCTATGATTACTGATAATTTCTAGGTATATAGCTAACTCATAATGTTTGAATTTCATCGTTGGCATGGCCAAGGTTATTTACTATTTAAAAACACTGACTAATATTACATTTCATTGTATATTTTATCATCGAATTTTATAGTATTGTGTTGCAACCATTCTGGGGTGTGGTATGATATTGTTGTGATTAATATGAAAAGTAGTGTTAGCCATCGCTTGGCTTATCTAGTGCCTGGTATATGGCATGTTTGTAAGATTTATTGGATTGTAGTACATCCATGGAAATGGTGGAAACTCGATAATGAAATTAAGGACTCATTTCTGCAAGGAACAATGTTACGAGCAACATTGGGCTTCAAGGAAGCTTGGGCACACGCCTAAAATCCTTAAGTTCCTAAGATCGTGTGTCATAGAGAGACAAGATTTTGTTCGGGTTGAATGAACTTGATGAAATTGTAGAGGATAATTAAGAACTTTGCAAAGGGTTTGAAGTTAATGGGAGCGTCATAATTCATTGCTTTACATGAATGGTTCAGACCTTGTGGGACCCTCATCTCGGGTGACATGGTAGAAACATGTAGGCTAGGTAAGGCTATGTGGAAGTAAATCATATTATGGAGGATGTGGTAAGGTGGTGTAGTAGAGATCCTGATGTGGCACACTGATGGTGTGACATATGGCAGGTAAGAATTGCCTTTCTAGAAAGCCAAATGGTTAGTTTCTGGGTGACATGGTGCATCATGAGGGGATGCCATGTGGTAGGATGATGTCACTTTGATGTTAGAATGATTTCATCTAGAGGTTGTAGAGAAGATGATGTGGAAGCATGTGCTAACTTGGCACCTAGGTGACATGTGGTAGTGGTTAGTTATGCCACCTGGCGTGGAGGTGCTACATGGTGTTGACAGGGAGTTGACATGGCTCGGAACCATGTCATTGTGGATGCTCAAGTACCTGAAGGTCCCTTGTAGGGAATATCATAGGTAGGGAACACTTGAGGAACACCATGGAGGAGACATATGCCGCAAGATGAAAATTGTTCCCATCACTTAACGTGAATGTTTTTGCCACATCATGAATGTTTGGGAGTGGAATGATCCTAGAGGTCAAAGAAATGGTGCAATGGCTCAGTAATGGTGTGGAATTATGATGTGTCAAGCACCATGTTGGACCTCGTGAGTGGTGGCATTGCCACATGGGTACCACATGGCAGGCCCTTACTGATGTGGTGGGGGTTGAGGGGATCTTATTTTAAATGGACATAAATTTTGATCTAGGAGTTGGATCAAAGATAAAAATTATAACCCCAAAAATATCTTGATGATTTGGACGTGATGGTGTTGTCCAAAGTTGATTTCACCAACTTTGGGAAGGAAGGAAATTTTTGTAACCCATATTCATGAAGAAACTAGGGAGGTTGGGATAGAAATAAAGTAACACCTCCCATTTAACAGGGATTAGACCAAGGGGCTGAGAGGGAGCATTACAAAGTGGTATCAGAGTTCCCTAGTTTACCATTTGAACTGAATGGGCCTAGAAGGATAAATTTTAAACTTTGTTACAAAGTGTGGCATTTTCTAGTTATTGTTTGTTGTGTGCAAATGGGTGTTGGTTGTAGCATTTTCATTGTTGATTGTGGACTGATTGTAGACTAAGTATTGTATGCATATCAATGTTATTGTCACAATTGTGAAATGACAGAGATTGCAGATTATGATATCTTATTTTTTTTTTCTAATAGGCATGCTAACTTGAAATTTTGTGTTTTATATAGCCTTATATCCACAAGATTATTATAAATAAGCCAAGGTGATGGGTAAATGTGTTTATTTATACTTTTTATTTGGCTAATAGTTATGTTTGTGTAACAACACAAGAAACCAAATGTCAACATGAGAGTGAGACGATGAGCAACAAAATGGTATGGCACAACACTGATAAATGTCAGCAATGTTAGGAATAAGAATCGATCAGAAAAATGATGGAGGGAGACTCCCTTGATTGGATGAAAACCCTTAGAAGTATAAAGGTTGAGATGAGAAGTTATAAGGTTTACAATGAAAATATTGACATGGGCTAAGAACAATAATTAGAAGTAAACAAAATTACATTGTGGATCCTATTAAATTTACAAAAGCAGAAGCAACATGATCTAGGTGCTAGCCACCTGGGGAGAGACAAAGACAAGAAAATTTCATCAAGACTTGGAAAACATTAATTAAATATTTATGGTCCAAAGAGAAGTAAATTCAAGAAAAGACAAGAATACACAATAGGAGACTAATGATGCATTTGACTACCTAGAGTAACTGTCGAAGAAGGGCCTCCAATTGTTAGATAAACTTTCACATTTTGAATGTTTTTGATGTTATGTGGATATATAATTTATTAGGTGTTTAAATTTTTAATGGTTATAGTAAGTGTCTCATTAGAATTGTTGGTAAAAATAGACATAATAATAGACTAGCTATAGTTTCGACTTCTAAATGTAGCTTAATTCTTGAACATGGAGATCTATATAAGGGTTTTGGCCTAGAAACCAACGTTTCATTTTAATGCCAAATATCTATCCGTTCTTTTGAAAAAAGCATATCTAAATATAACTTAACAATTATAATTTAAGATTAAGGGTTAAGTAGCACTAATCAATCTTAACTATTAAGTAAACGTAAATTTAACCATAAGCTTGATCATTAATCAAGCTTAACCATTAATTAACCATCTAGAACATTAAGCATTAAAATACTAGCATATTCGTGCGAGGTGTGGGTATGTAGCTAGCATACACATACATCATATGTATACTAACAATACTTAATAGAATAAAATAAATAATTCAATCACTCAATAGGTAGACTAATAAATAATGTAAGATAATAGGATCAAGTAGGGGCATTACATACACCCCTCCTTCATAAAACTTCATCCCTAAGTTAGAGTCAAAAGGACACAAGAAGTTAGGAAGTAGCATGAAAATAAGGCATAAAAAAATAGGGAGAAAGATATAGTAGTCAAATTAAGAAAGTCAAGGAAGGATGCAACTTCCCATCTAGAGTCCCCAACTAACATATAACCTCATGTCCTCCCTAAACTACTTCTGATCCCATCCTATCCATCCTCTACTACAATATCTTATGGCATTTACTATAATGGTCTAACCACTAATAGGACCAAGATGGTGGAAGAATTGACTATATCAACCTGACATAGATCCTCCTATCCTTCCTAGCCTACTTCCACTCCCCATCCTATCCATCCTCTACTGCAATATCCTATTTCATCTAGTATACCAATCTAACCACTAATAGAAATAATATGGGGGAAGCATTGACTATATCGACCTAACTTCCAAATCACACACTTGAAATCATCATCACATGTCTAGGGGAGTGTGTTAATTTTTCTTAGGGCATATTTGTTCTTTGCATTAGATAATTGCATTAAAAAACTTCTCTTCATTTATATATTTCGTTCACCCCATATCATTATAACATCAATAGAAATTATGTAGAAAGAACAATAACATCAACTATATAGCAGAATAATAAAAGGAACATTAGAAGAAAAGCATGAATACATAGAGAAACAATGATTTCGTCAAAGACTATGGAAAAACCCCACAAGGGGGGGAAATTTCAAATTCTTCTTCTTATTAGATTGTCATAAAATGTTTAGAAAAGAGAGAGTAAAATGATCCAACTCTTCATTCACAAGATTATCTAACAAAACCAACCATAAAATATATAAGATATGAGCCAAACAACAATACTAATCAAAATCATGGTATACAATGTAGGTTTTATCCCCGTACAGAAATTACCTGCATACGAATTCTAAATCACAGGAAAAATAAAAATGCGAGAGCATAACACATAAAACACATATACACAGAGATTTCCCACTGGATCTCAAAACCGAGACTACCAGCTTGATTTTTCATTATATTCCTT
>APFE031317079.1:5881-25731 GCA_000404065.3 Pinus taeda | reverse complement strand
ACTGATATGAAAAAATAATTCAAAGTGTAAATAAGGAAGATTTGTTAAAAGAACTAGATAATACTGATTCACCCCCCCCTCTCAGTATTATTTTCAACACTAGATCCCTGCAATATCCACAATATACCCAAAGAAAACTGCTTTGATAAAAAATGATCCATAAACTGCCATGGATATTCCATTGGATAGCTCCTCACAAAATATCTGATAATATTATATTTAAAATCTGAGATTCTATACTATTATAGTTTTTATTTAATTTCTAGATATGTAAAATTAACTGTAATTAGTGCATGCATATAAAAGTAGAGAATGATAAAATAAGCTCTCACACACACATAATACACAAGAAATGCTCTCTTGGAAACCCTTTTGGGAGAAAACCCAACTAGAAGGTGAGGTTGTTTCACTCTCTTTCTCTATCTGGAAATATGGCTGCAGATACAAAGAAGTAATGTATGTGGCTTGTGGGCTACTATAGTGCACAAATCCTCTCTCTGTGCTCTACCTCCTATCTCTCCTGGCTATCCTTTCTTAGCTATGGAACAAAATTCTCTCGAAAGCATGGAATGCCTCTTCCTCCTAGTGGCCTAGTTATAACATAGCCCGATAGCCTACTAGTGGTTAAGTTTGACTACATCAACTCTTAATTAAAGTTACAAAATAGACTCTTCCAGAGCCTTTTAAATCACACACACATGGTTATCCCATTTTCTATGAATAATGGGGGCTAATGCGGCATCCTCCCGAACTATAGGTGTGAAAACATGAAGGTCAACGTCTAAGTGGCATAACATACAGACACCGATTGACGCAATTCTTGTGCCATTAGAAAGATTTATATGGGTAGAATAACATGAAAATGTGTGGCACTAAAGTGACAAATTTTTACCCTGAAAAAATGTTGTTTGATGCCTCAAAATGCTCCCGGAAGGTTTCAGACCCTGTTTCGCCAAACTGTGTCCCACTGATAAAAACGGTCCCGTGAGTTGAATCCTCCACCCTTTCCCCTCCAAATGGATCGAGATGGATGAAAAATAATATAATAATGCAATTATGATCAATTATTTTGATTTCCTCCTTTTAGATTCCAATAGTTAAGACAATCCTCACAAATCTCACTATCTCTAGCCAGAATCTTTTAAACATGTTGTGGCTACCATTAATACTACAATCATTGACATGGATACTATCTTTTCTCAACTTGAGAAATTTTTGTTTATATTATAAAAAATAATTGATGCCTTTATACTACATGGAATTACATCTAGCTTCAATCAAGAGAATGGCATAAGAGGGTTAAATTTGATTTTAAAATGATAGGTTAGGAAGCCTTCTTGGGTTTCTCAATTTTACTCAAAGTATCAAAAGGATTATTGCAGGACCAGACTTCATTTCGGTAAACAATATTTAGGAAAACAAAAGTGTTGAAAAATGATTTACTTTTATCTCAATATAGGAGTGCAACATTTCTACATTTTTTTTTCAAGATCATAATACTTTCCAACTACTAATGATTCTCTTATCAACATTGTGGTTCTAGATTAAATGGAAATTGAAATTATGTCTAATTACTTATAATATTTCCCCTCTTCAAGGGTAATATCACCATAGACAATCAAAGAGTAATTTCTTTTCATAGATTTAATTTTGATAAATCTTGTTTTTATCGATATTAATGATAAGCTCGTAATTTTTATGTAATTATTGGAAATATTTGAGATATTTGTGAAGACCTTGAACAATGTTTCCAAGGAAAGCAATATCATTAGAAATAATAGAAGGATGACAATCCGTTTGGCCAAGATAATATCGATGGATCCCTTCTCTTCTAAACATTTCTTAATGCATTCATATAGGTTTCAAAAGGGGTAAGTGAAATGGGGCATGCTTTCTTAACACTAATAGTAGGATTGATTTCTATTGACCACTCATTACTACATTACATCTTAGGAATAAAATTTTCATAGAGATTAATCATAATGCTATAAAGCTAAAGAGGCTACCAGTTTCTTCTAGTCTTTTTCATATGTTTCCTTTAGGAACAATGTCTAAGTCTGGTCTAAAACCAGTAAAACAATTTTGTCTCTACAATTTCAACAATAAATAGAAGGGTGACAAGGTGATTCGTTGTAGCATGTGAATTCTTGAACCCTAGTTGTCAATTGGCCCTTTTATTATTCTCCTAAAGTCATTGACCTTTTTTTTTGGAAAAATGAAGACAAACTTTTTCCAAAGGGTGCTAACCACGACAGTTCAATAATTCGTTGGGTAATCATGATTTCCATGTCTAGGAATAAGATAGAAAATTTTAGTTCATCTTTTATGGAATTTTTTCTTGAAAAATTGATTGGAAGCCTTTTTAGTAAGATGCATCATTATCAAACTTATAAAGCTTAAGTTATTGGATTTGTATCTTAAATGTATTTAGATTGTCCATTAATTAGGTGTTCAATACTATATTTTATATTATTAATTGAGAAAACCTCAGTGCAGTGATCACTAATAACTTATTACCTCAACACCGCTTCTCTCATTTTTGAGCTAGTGCTTTTCTAGATCAAGGGGGAAATCCTTAATTACTTTTATTAATATGTAATAAAGTTCAATTTATGTAATATGAAAAAATAGCAACAACAATGAAAAAAATTTAAAAGAATAAAATTAAGGAGTTCTTAGTTATAATAAGAATGGAGCCTACACTTTGGGTTTATAGAGTTACAAATTACATAGAGGGATTTGAAAATATTGATTAAGAAAAATTAGCAAGCCATTTTTTGTAGGTAGAGGGAAGACCTAGGTTTAAAGTGTAACATCCAACAAAACCCCTTAGACACTAGCCCTTCAACATCACTCGCGAGCATGTAAATTCTCACCCGAGGCATCTTATGAGGGGCTACAGGAACTAGGAAAATTTTGTAGTGTTTAAGGAGACATGGAGTTGATGTTATCACAATCATTCATAATACAAAAATAATTTTAAGTAGACCCTTAATTCACGCAATATATCAATCATTACATGTACACAACATAGCATGATAACAAACAAACCAAGCCAATTATACCATAATGCACGCAAGAAATAATGATCCCAAACGAACAATTATATTACTCCAGAAAATACTTCATTACATCACAGTTGTCGCAGCGCATGGGACTAACTCATTATATTACAATGTGAAATTTTCATATATCGCTTACTTTAACCATCACCATGCCTATTACATCGCAACCTTAATTATTTAAATTTTTTACATTGGGTGGCAAGGCTAACAAAAAATCTATTTTTAATATGGGAAAAACCTATTGCCATGGGAAATTCCTATTACTATGGGTAAAAACCCCAAAACTAGCCTAAACTATTTCCCACATTCTGTGCACTAAACTTTCACTGACCCTTCTATGTGACCTCCTTCTATGAAAATCCAAAAAATCCTCCCCAAAACTTTTGTGCTAACAAGCACTCAAAAATCAATGTATGAATCTTGGCAATCAAATCAACTAGTGTATATATATCAATGCTAAATGTGAGAGTTATAGTACAATGAATAGATTGTCATACACAACTAGAATAATGAATCAAGTAAATAGGCAAGGCATAAATAAAAATTAGTAAAATACTTAGGTACACAATGGTTTGAAATTTGAAAATTAAGCTGATCCAGTGGATATTGGTGGACACCTGCCTATTCCACCTAGACCCCCCAGTCAGTTTCATCTGTTTCCTTGTTCATTTCAGCATTTACTATTTTTAGCAGTTTTTGAGGTGTTGAACTTTCAGATTAGTTTTGACCCCCTAAACGGTGTTTGTTTTGGGGTCTATGGCTGGCTCGTAGCCATATGCATAGGCCTATGGTGAAACCCATAGTACCTGAAGAGACCTTTCCAACAAGGTATCGTATGCACCAAATAGAGACAATATGACCAAGTTACAACCTTAGGAAGTTGGCTACCAAACTAACCCCAAAGGGGCCCACAAACTCTTGTTGTTACATCTCTTGGGGTTAGGGTTTTGGTTGTTTAGGGGTTTCTCATCTTTTATAATAATAAATAGGCCCTTGAGCCTCATTGCAACATAGCTCAGAGGCATGTAGCTGCCACATCTCTTCTCAGAGATAAGATACCATCACCCAGGCTATCTTATTTCCATTATGTTTGTAAGCATAGTTCAATATATTTCTATTAATGAAATGAAGTGTTTTTCTACTGCATCTCTGTATTTATGACTACATCTGTAAGTTATTGCATTCCTATTTGAGTTTGGATCAGTGGTATCAATGTGATCTGCTCTTTCTTTGTTTTTCTTTGCATGTCCCCGATGATGTCAGGGTATAAGGAGTTAGGGCTTGATCTGGTTGAACCAATGCAGTGTTAGCCTTGTAAAACCCAACAACATTCAATGGTGGAAGAAAAGAAAGATGAAGGGGCATGCGATCCTTTCAAAATGTTGCTCAAGGAAGACCTCGAGTGACAAAGGGATGTGATGATGGACAACTTTGCCCAGATCCTTTGACGGCTACCCACATGTGATGCATATTCATCCGGCAGCCAGTCTGGAGGCACCAATCCTTTTAAGGTACAAGTTAACTTTGATATTCCCATATTCCAAGGCATAATAAATGCATATGCCCTAGATAAATGGTTAAATCTGATGGAAGAATATTTTTTAGCTCATGACTTTTCCAATCGAGAAAAGATTACTTTTTCACTTCTCAAAGCCACCCCACATGTCAAGGACTGTTGAGAAACCTACTATGAACAAAAGAACGAGAGTGAGCCCTTGTTGTTTTCAACTGCACCCACTTGGAATTCTTTCTGAGATGCCATCAAGGAACAATATTACCTTTTAAGGAGCTATGAAGAAAAATACATAAAGTGGACCACACTATGACAAGGAAGGGACCGAGATGTGCCAAAGTTCACAAATATTTTCCATACCCTTCACACGAAGTTGGGTATCAAGGATACTAAGCGACATTTGGTGTGCAAGTACCGCAATTGTCTACACAAGTACATCCAGGATGAGATGGAGTTCCTGGACATTTCCTTGCTCGGCAAGATGTATCTGTACACTGTCAAGATTGAGCATAAGTTTAAAGAGAAGAAGAGGGGCTTTCGATTTGCGAATCTAAATCAAGGAAAAGGAACCTCCAAGCCATAGAACAAAGGACCAAGCCAAGGCGGGCTACCCATGATATCCTGCTAAAGCCACAATAAAATAACAACACCATGAAGATAAAGAAGGACACGGGAAAATGGTGTGAGTTCCATAAGAGATCCACTCCAGATACAAGTGAGTGTCAGGCAAAGTAGTCACTAGTGGCTGACCTGAAGGCTTCCGAATTAGAAGTAGGTTCCAAATCTGAATCAGAACCCCATAAGGGAACTGACAAAGGGAAGACGATCATTGATGTAGAGCCTAGTGCCACTGTGGCTAGCACTAAGATCTAGAAGATTGAGCCTAAATATATTGAGGAGGGGGAATGCCTGTTCCACTCATAGATGTGGGTGAAGAGTTACCCAATCCAATTCATTATCGACAGTAGGAGCCAAAAGAACCTCATCTCAGTAGAGGTCATGAAGTACCTAGACCTAAAGACTACAACACATCCATAGTCATACACCATCGGGTGGCTTCACCAAGGGTGAGATCTGGGTGTCAGCAAGTAGTTCCACCTTCCCTACAGCAGCAAGCCCTTCACAGATGAGGTACTATGTTATGTTGCTCCTCTTGAGGTTTTTGATGTATTGTTAGGACAACCATACTTATGGAAGCGATATGCTTTATATGAGTCTAGACCTCGTCTTGTGATTATTACTTTGGCTAATAAGTTGTACAGGATACCGAAGGTAGCCCCGCCTACAACCATCTCTTTGCTCACTGCAAATAAATGTAGCAAGATCATTTCCAAGACTAGGAAATTTATTTTCCTTATGATTCGCCCCCAGGGAAAGAAGAAGGTTGTGGCCACGGCTTCCAGGCAGGGGTCCTCTGCACAACAGTAGTAGAAGGATAAGGTCATGGAGGAGTACAGGGATATTTTTGCCTCACCTAGAGGGGTACGTATACACTATCAAGTCAAGCACTCCATCAATCTGACCCAAGGCATTATTCTACCCAATGGACCGATCTATCGACTCTTTGTTCTAGATAACAATGAGATAAAGGGGCATATTTAGGAACTATTGTAGAAAGGGCACATCAAGCCAAGCTCATCACCTTGTCGGTGCTCAATTGTATTGGTACAGAAGAAGGATAAGACCTGGAGGCTCTATATTGACTATCGGGCTCTAAAAAATATCACTGTCTGGAATAGGTACCCAATCCTATGAATTGATGACATTCTAGACCATCTCAAGGGGGCCAAATATTTCAGCAAGATTGACTTAAAGTGAAGTTATCACTAGGTGCCTATCGAACCCTCCGATGTGTGGAATATTGCCTTCAAATACAAGGAGGGCCTTTTTCGAATGGTTGGTCATGTTGTTCAGAGTGACGAACGCCCTTGCCATCTTCATGAGACTGATGTATGACATATTGCAACCCTTCACCAATGCATTCATGGTGGTGTATTTAGATGACATCTTGATCTTCACGTCCACCATATTCGACAGGTCATTCAAACCCTATGATAACACAAGCTATGTGCTAACTTGGAGAAATGCACCTTTGACCTTACCCAGGTTAAATATCTTGGGTGCATCATTGATGAGAAGGGTGTACATGTGGGCCCATCCAAGATACAAGCCATTCGAGTTGGCTAGCCCCAACCACTCTAATAGAACTTCGCAACTTTTTGGGGCTTGCCAATTTCTACTTTAGATTCATGTTGGGGTTCTCTCATATCACTTGGTCTCTAAATCAAGTCATCAAGGACAAAGTGAAAGCAAAGTTTTTTTGGTCATAAACCCAACAACAAGCGTTCTCCAAGTTAAAGAATTGCCTATTTTCTACACCAGTGCTCACATTAACAAACCTGCAACAACCATTTGAGATTGAGACAAATTCCTCTGACTATGCTATTGGTGTAGTTCTTACTCAACATGGTCATCCAGTGGCTTACCATAGTAAGACACTTTTAGACATAGTCTGAAAGTACCCCACTTATGAAAAAGGCATGTATTCCATTGTGCAGGCATGTCATGAATGGAAGCGTTACATTATGGGGAAGTGTTGATGCCTCAAAAATCGTTGTATCAACATTCGAGAAAACCACATGGTCCAGACCTTAAAGGCATCTCCTTTTCCATTTGGTGTGGTGGCTCCGACTGAAAATAATGGGACAAGTTCCCAATGATTTATAAATGGGATGGATAATTGATTGATTTTCTAATATCTAATGGGAATGATGGATGATTTATTCTAAAATGCAACAATATAAATAACTAATCTATCCCTGGAAGTCTTTCTCTTAGTGAAATTTTTTATGATTCGTATTGACAAGTAGGCATATAGATGGCTCTACTTATAAATACAAATATTTATTCATATGATAATTACATTGTTCAAGTAGTTGAACAAGGTAATAATTAAAACGTTATCACACTAATATTTATATATCATTGACATAAATATGTATGAAAAATAACAACTCTTAATCATTCAATAGTGATATGTCAAAGAATTATTGTGAAAGCATATACGTATATCAATAATAGAAAAATGAATAAATGTTGGTTCACATAAAAGCATGATGCAAAAAACATAGATAGTAGTACCATATGTATTTTAGTCTACTCCAATATGAATTGCATTCAAATCCCAGCTTTCAACTTGGAAATTCTTTTACAGGAAGCAATAGTGCATATCACATAAAAATATTCTTCATCAAAACTTAGAATTCAGGTCCAGTTTTTATAAAAATACATATATCAGAAGCATAGTAGTGCAACTTCTGATCCATGTCTTAATACAAAAATTTGAGGACCCTTTCTAAAAACATGAAAGGGCCAAACTAACAAACTATGAAATAAATGTGCTATGTGCTGGTATAATGAAATCACAAAAAATATGACAATCTTCTCGAAATAGACATGTTGCAGTTGGGCAAAATGGTTCATTACATTGGATGATCATCTTGTGATTTGATCTGACAAATGGCTAGCATCAGTTGAAGTTCTGGCGGATGACTCATGTTTGAGTGTAACTGAGTAGTGTATGTGGCATCAGTAAGTTCAAGAATCATATGACCGATTGCATCGGTGAGGTATTTCATCACTGTCCACTGACTATTTGGTTTAACAAGGAAAAACCAAAAGGTTTCCCATGTGAAAGTTTGAATACCTGCGATCAATTTTTCCCTCTACTCCAATTCCTATTTCCATGTTTTCTCTAATGCTTTCACTGATGGAAGTTTCCCTGGAGAACACTCTGTAATTAAATTTGACAAATAAAGAGTATAATTAGTCAATTCAACCAGATTGCTTGTTGCCGATCTGCATCTTGATGTCGCCCTTTCCACTTTCATTAATTGAGATTGCCATTCAGTGTATATGATTTCTTTATGCAATTCTAGAATTTGTGGTAGATTAGCAGCTTTTCCTTCTTTGGTTTCTTGCTAAGAGAGAAAATCGATTAATCTTTCATCTGTTTGCTCCAATTTCTATCTTGCATCAACTGATTTATCAACCATGATGAAATTTCACATAGGGGAAGAACAAGTGAGATGTTATGACACAATAGAGTCAACTGATTAGACAATGCTTTGGTAATTTATAGAGCCTCTGATCTGAATTCTCCCACTTGGAGATATTCTTTGAATCTTTCTATTTGCAATAATGGTTGAGCGATCTATTCTTCTTTTGATTTGCTCAATTGTTCATTTAATGATCATAGCTTGCTGAATGCTTGGGATAGTTCTTGTTGCTTGTAAATTGCATGTTGATCAATCCTTTGTTTTTCTTTGAGCAATTTCTCGTTCAATTGATCATTTGACTACCTCTAGGCTGCTAACTGTTGTTCCAACTACTCTATCTTCTGCTGCTTCTCTTGCACCTGTGTTTCCAGCAAAATGATTGCTTTGTCCTTTTCCTTGAGTAAGTTACTGACCTCCGATGCTTTGTCTATTGTAGCGCTGTGTATGCTCCAACATACTAAGAAAGTTTAGTGAGATCTTCAGAAGGATTGACTTCTTCTCCATACCATGTTTGTTATCTCCATTTGTGAAGTCAAAAGAGGAGATTGATCAACTTTCAAATTTTCCCTTTGTCTTTTTATTACAGCCCTATGCTTAGGGCTGTAGAAGACATCCAAGGGTGGTATTTCTTCTACATGTATTTGCTCCTGCTCTAGCAATTTTTTGTTTTTAGGGATTTATCCAACCACAAGAGTCTTGTCATCTGCTTTCTATTCGCTTTGACTCTGTGGATGAATTGTAGGGGTTGTTTCTAATAGGTCCAAAGGCAGAGTTTGCAACCTCTGGGCTCTGAGCCTATTGAACGTTTCTAGCCCCTCTTCTTCATACCTGATCCTAGCCAATCCTTTAACCTGAAAAAGTGTTTCAGCTGAAGCAAATAAATCATCAAAGTCATCTGCTTCATGATCAAATTTGGCAATTTTAGCTTGAGCGGTAACGTTATGGGAAACCTTTCTTGGGTCATATTTCCTATTCAGAATGGTGGCAAGATTCAACATTTGAATCTTCTCTGCCTCTTTCTCTGCATGCTTGTAATCATGTAAAGTAAAAATGCCACATTGTAGGGGGAATATAGGCCACATTTGTTTCTTGGAATCCCTAAGGGTTCTTGATGTCCCTTCAACAATTATCTGATATGTCAATTCTCGTGCTAACAATTTATCGAGAACATATAGAGGGAGAACGTGGGGTTTAGTGAGACTTCCAAAAAGCCTCACATAGGTAAATTTCTCCTCTCCAAACCAACGACCTACTGCTGTCAGATCAATTGTTGCTTTCTGGGATATCCTGGGGCAGGTTTATTGAAAATAGAATAAAATACAGGTAAAACAAAACCATTGCAAATTTTGTACATGTGATTCTTATAGTGTGCCTTCCACAACTATTTGTGATAAATATGAATAGGATTTTGATCTTGGGAAGTCCACTTCCATCCGAGTACTGAGTATTTAGAATTAAAACATATAATATCCAGAATATATACATTGTAGTAGAAAGGAGGAATGATCTGAGAAGTTGTATATGCATTCCTTCTGTATTCTAATATCTCAATGGCTAGTCTATCAAAAAATATATTTGCCCAATCCATAACAGAACCATTAATTGCAACTTCCATTAACGGGACCATATCTATAGTGAAATTTGCAGAATCGTGTTGTTCCCACAGTCTACACATCATAGCTCCAGCATAGCAATAAGAAGAAGCTAATGAGTCAACAAAATACTTACCTGATGACACGTGCTTATGTTTCTCTAGGAAATGCCTCTATTGCTTGATCGAGTCCAACTCCAAGTCATTTTCCTCTACAAATGCTTCTAGGAATGCCTTGTTGTATCGCTTCTCGGGTGGATATAGATGGTACATTTGCCTGGGATATTCAGGCTTGAATGAGCCGAATATCCTTCCATCTATCATGGAAAATGTTCTATCTAAACTTTGGATTTTCTCAACAACCTATCTAACCGCATCAATGTATGGAAAAATTTTGGCCCGCCCTACTACCCTGTGAAGGTATGAACAGGCCAACTCTTTGAGGGTTCCCTCTGACTTGTTGGTTGAATCGGCGTGGATTCCACTTCTAATTCCTCAAGCTCCTCTGCTTCTATCAAATTATAAATGCTTTCCCAGCTAGCATTTCCTAGACTGAGACATGTCGTATTTGATATTAATCCCTTCTTGCTTGGTCTTGGTTCTTTGGTTGCAGGAGTTGTTTTGGCCTTCTTAGATTTCTTTCCCATCTTCTCTGGATTCATGGATTCGAAGGAACTTGTAAAATTTAATATTCGTTCGAACCACCAATCGTGGTGAATTAATACGATAAATACCCATCTCATCAATAGTATACAAAATTATTATCTCAAGCATGCTTCTAATTTCTTCGATCAGCGATCGACGATAAATTGCAAATCGCAATCGGGGGTTTCAAAGGGAGAGGATTTATGACTTGCAATGAATATCTCCAATTGCCAAAAAGTGATATTATAATAAAGTGTAATATTATGTATGCAAACTATTTTAGCATATGTTTCCCTTTTGAGATGCGCGCCCAATTGATTGATCGCAAATCAGGGTTTGCCTTTCGCTTTTATCCCTTTGTCATACGAACATCTCTGGTTGCCGATTGCGATATCGTTTATCAGATCAGAAGATTTGATGCGGCCTTGTGTGTGTCACTTTGCCATATGATATCTCCAATTGCCGATTGCAATTTCCTTTATCGGATCAGAGGATTTGACGAGGTTTTGTTTGTGTGTGTCCTTTAGTCATTGCAATATGCGATCTCCGATCGTTTTATCGCAAATGTGGAATTATTTATAATATTTTAAAGGAACACTTTGTTTTTTATCAAAAGGCTTTATAAAATGAATTATTTACATCAGGCCTTTTGATAAAAAAATTTCTTGTAATGAGGCCAATACTAGTTTTATTTATCAACTCACAAATCTAACTAAGTTTATTTAAAAAGGGACCCATTTCATATTAATTTTTTTTATAGAAATGGGGGGTTGTTGTACAACACAACAATTGGAAATTTACTAGAAGAAATAGTTATCTCTAAGAAAATAATATAATATTTTAACCTTCTTAATCTGAAAAACTTAATGGATAGAGAAAATCTAATATAACTAGGTAATCATAAATTCTGAATATAATGAAAACTATTTTTTCTATCTCTTTCTCATCTCAAAACTAAATACATTCTAAGTTTAAGTAAACCTTAATTGGTTGATAATGATAAAACAAGAGACTCTTCCAACTTAGCTTGTATAATGACTCCTTTGTCATAGGTAGAGCCACTGTTGCCAGCAAACGTTCATAGTCTCGGTAGGGTTACCTTTTAACCATTTGATTATTCATTGTCCCATCCATTTTAGAGTATAATTTAAAAGAATGAATCCAAAAGATATGTTTCCACACTTTTTGTATTACATTTTATTTTTTTCCTTATTTCTTTATTTTGTAAGATAAAATGCCATTGTCCTGGTTTGGTGGCTAGCTGTTGAAAATGCCATTCACTGGTTGTAATTTAACTGAAAAAGCTGGCTCATGATGTGACCCCTTGTCTTATAATTATAAGTTATTACCTTGTTTTGGTATGCAGTGTTGTTAATGTCAGTTGAACTAGTCCCCTATGATCATGGTAAGTAGGCTCGTGATAAGATCTCTTATCTTTTATATCAAATATATTTTAGAAATACACTCTGAAAAATCATAAACTTTGATGGATGGGATGAATAATTTTCTCCTTAAGAGAACATCGATGACAGTTTTGAGAGTTGAAGATGCTAAGATTGAATTAGTCTTTGCTTTCTATTGATAACCTTTTTTAGACTTCTAAAACTTGGAACGATTTACAGTATTTTCAAGTTTTGAGAAGATTTCACAAAAATAAAAAAGTTTTTTAGAGTTTAATTATACCTAATTTCCTAGAACTTTTCCTTTTCCTTTAAGGCTTCCATTTATCAAAAGTAAATATTAAGACTATTTTCTTTTAAGCAGCCTTTTCAAAATAGTAAAGACCAATAGAAGGCTATTTACAACTTTATTTTCTAAGAAAGAAAATAAACTGATTATTCACACAAATATAGCTGAAAATTGAATATTTACAAAGTGAGAAGGGGTTACCTCCTTAATTTAAGAATTTTTTCAAAATAAGCCCATTGATAGGAAGAGAATGTTTCTTTCCTCATAGATCTTGCAATATAAATGTTGATGGGCCTATCTTCTCGCTGATTTGAAATGGTCCAAGCCACATTTTCTGTTTTCCTTTATCATTGTGGGCTTTGTCCCATTTCAAAACAAGATCACCAACTTGTAAATGTTTTGAGCCGGTTGAAGTTGTATCAAAGAAGACTTAATAATTTGTTGATGCTTCACATGTGTAATTCGGGCTTTCTCCCTTTCTTCCTCTAGTTTCAGGATTCGATTATGCCTCAATTGAATAGAAGATGAGGGATTTTCTTCAATAAACTGCACTAAGGCTAGTGATGGAAGTACTAAGTTTGTTGATATGAAAACCTCCTTTCCATACACTAGATTAAATGGAGAAGTGCCTAATGAGGCCTTCTGTGTTATACGGTCTGCCCATAGTGAAAATATCAAAGACTTATGCCAATTCTTATGATTGATCAATAGTTCTCTTAATGATTTTGATAAGGTTTTTATTGGTGGATTCTACTAAACCATTACCTTAAGGGTAGTAGTTTGTAGAATATTTCAATTTAAATCCTCTTTTGATAGTAAATTCAAATATGGAATTACTAGAGAAATAAGATGCATTGTCAAAAATAAGAGCATTTGGGACACTAAACATGGTAATGATGAACTGATCTATGAATTCAATGATTGCCTCAGAGTTTGCTATCTTCAAAGGAATTTCTTCTATCTACTTAGTAAAGTAATATGTAGCTGTAAGGATATACCTATGCTGTTTGGATGAATGTGGAATAATTTCTCCAATGATATCCAATCCCCATTGTTCAAAGGGTTGTTCAATGTTGACTGGTTACAAAGGAAAAGTTGGCTTCCTTTATCTTCCACTTGTAATTTAACATGTTCTGCATTTCCTTACATATTCATGAGTGTCTTTAAATAAGGTGGGCCAATAATACCCAGCATGAATAATTTTGTGGGTTGTTGTATTAGCTCCAAAATGTCCTCCTGTTGGACGGTCATGTAGTTCCTGCAAGACCTTTTGTGCTTCAGGTTTTTCTAAGAATCTTAACAAAATCGAATCATGATTCCATCTAAACAACACATCATCAACAATCATGAAGTTTTTTCTTTCAATCTTATGGCACTTTTGTTTTTATAGGAAAGATTAGAAGGAGCATATCCATTTTTCAAATAGAATATCAAATCTACATATTGGGATTCAAGATTAATAGTACTTATCTCATTGATTTCTTCAATACTGTTTGTACCTTCATGTTCCTGAATATTAGAAGCTCCTACTAACAACCTGAAAAAACCTTGGCCTTTAACAATCTTTATTGGTCTAATGTCCAAATCATACTCTTGTAATGCCATGACCTAGTTTGCCCTTTTTTCTCCCAATTTCCTTTGAACTAGTAAGCATCTGACTGCTGAAAAAGGGACTATAACTTTTGTGTGAGCCTTTAAGAGAAGGCTGAAAGTGTTTAATGGATTTGTATACAACAAAGACTTGCTTTTTAATTATGGAGTAATTAAGTTCAGCACCTTGAAGGTTTGAACTATAAAATGAAATTAGTGCTTCCAAGTTTTGATCATTGATTTGTGTTAGCACTGCTGCGTAAGATGAATTATATGCAAGAGTATGTAAAATGAAATGATTTGAAAAATCAGGGGTGTTTAATGCGGGAGAATTTATGATTTCTTGCTTGATTGAATCAAAAGCCTCCTTTTCTATATGCCCCCATTTAAACACTAAGTTTTTCTTGATCATGATTTGTAATGGTAAAACAATCTGTGAAAAATCTAGAACAGATCTTTTTACAAAATTAATTTGACCTAAAAATGATTGCATTGTTTTTTTATTATGTGGAAATGGAATATCAGAAATATCTTTGATTCTATCTAGATGAATATAAATACCATATTTTGAAACAATGAACCCCGAGAGTTTACCTTAGTCAAGAGTAAAAAAGGACTTTTTAGGACTGAGTGAAATGCCATACCTTTTACAGCGTTCGAAGATTTGTTTCAAATCATGTACATGATTTCATCTTTTCTTAGAGAAAATAGTAATGTCATCTAGATAGACAACTATTGATTTATTGATTAGACCTTTGAATGCAATGTCCATTGCTCTTTGGAATGTAGCTCCAGCATTGATTAATCCGAAAGGCATTTTTTGATAGGCATAAGTTCCCCACTTAGTTCTGAAAGTACTCTTAAGTTTGTCATCGGGGTGCACCAAAATTTGGTTATACCCTGAAAAGCCATCTAAGAAAGACATTAATTTAGAACCAACTATTGAATGGAGAGTTTGATTCATTGTTGGTAGAGGGAAGTTATCCTTTTGACTCACTTTATTAAGATTTCTAAAATCAATACAAATTCTAATGTCACCATTTTTCTTTCTCACTGGAACCATGTTGGACACCCAATTTGAATGTCTAACAGGAAAAATTATCTTACCTTTCAAGAGTTTGTTTAATTCAGCTTTTATTTGACTTTCGAGGTTGGGATGAATTTTCCTTATTTTATGTTGTACTAGTTTTTCTTCAGATATCATTGGAATTGTATGTTGTATGATAAAAGTATCATATGTTTTCAAATCATCATATTTCCAAGTGAAGACATTTTTATATCTATGCAATAATATGATAAATGCAATCCTTTCTTCTGAAGTAAGTCCTAATCCTAGATTGATGTTTTGTGGCTTGTCTTCTGTACCAAGGTTTATTAATTCAAATCTCAAAGTGGAACTTTGAAGCTTTGAATTAGTAACCTGTTTAAACCTATCTTTGATGTCATAAAGGTCTTCAAGTTTGATGACTGGTTTAGGTATTGAATTTTCTTCAAGTTTTTCCTTCATTTGAAGATCATTCTCACTTTCATCAATAATTTGATCATCATAGGACTTATCAGAAGTTAAGAAATTTAAAATGTCATCATCATGATTGAATACTCGCCAGTTAGTGACATTATTGGGAATCGATGGTCTAAAATTTAATTCTACTGAAAATCTATTGGGACTGTAATCTTCAGATGGAAGGAGCTTAAAAGCAACATTGGCTAGTAAATCTGGTGCTGCACTCTAGGATCTAGGAATGGGAGAAATATTAAATGCTAGAAAATGAGATACAAGGTCTTGTACCAAGGAATGATAATGTTTAAGGTGACTAGAAAGACAATGTATAGTATTTTTAACTTGTTTTATAACAATTTCAGAGTCACCAAACACTTTCAAATATGGTACCTTAAGACTAATTGCTTTATAAAGTCCTTGAATCAAGGCTTCGTATTCAAAAATATTGTTTGTGCACTCAAATTCTAATCTACATGATAACATGGTATTTTGTCCCTTAGGACTAACTAAAATACATCCTGCTCTTGCACCTTCATTAGATTTAGACCCATCAAAATATAATGACCAAAATAAAGGTTTATCTACAATTTTATTTACAATTTCCTCAACAATTTTAACACACCTTGATGTATCTGTTTGAGAAAAATTCTCGATTTGAGATGTGAAATTGTTAACTGAGAAAGGTGATGATTTAGTAGTAAAATTACCAAAGAATGATTCAGATGAATAGTTACCAAGAATGTTATTGTTGAATGCTATAGGCTGGTTTTCTTATTCAAACTCTGCTACAGTATGAGTCATATGCTTCTCCCCATCAATCTTAATCTAATTTGGCTTTCCTTTATAGGGTAGCCACATGTGAGACCAATCGGTATAAATGTAACCATGAAGTTTCTCAAACCAGTCTCTACTTAAACTCAAACCATAGAACTCAGGAATATCAACAATTAAAATGTTAATTCTCTGTACCACTCTTAGATCAGCTAATAACCTAATTGTAACTAAGTTGATTTCTCCTAATACTTGGACCTTAGTTCTATCCAACTGGACAATATGGATTGCAGAATTTTGGGGTTCAATATTCAGTTTAGAACAAACTGAGGCTAGCATTATATTTGAGGAAGCCCCTGAGTCTATCAAGCAATTGTGTAGATTTCTATTATAAATCTCATAGGTCAAGCGAAAAGGAGGAGTATGGGAATTTGATCTATCTCTAATTAGAACTACATCAGTAGCTTCTACTCTACTGAGTGGTGGTTTACCTGTCTCATTAGTAGCTTTGGACAAAACAACATTTGGAAGTGGAGAAGAAGGTATTGCATCTAATTCCTTGATTAGCAATTTTTGTTGATGTTTGAGTTTATTAAGCTCAAACATAGTGATATTTGCCTTCGTTTTCTTCATGTTTTCAATGATGTTGTAATCCATAGAGTCTGCAACTACTAATGTTTTAGATGTTGAAGGTTGATTAGAAGCTTATGGCTGATTTTGAATAGGTGTCATTGTAGACTTCTTTGTGGGAAATTTTTCTTTAGTAGTAGTACCCATGTTATTTTTCTTTTGAGTTACTTGAACAAGTTCTGGAGTGCCTTTACTCTTGGTACTTACTGGGAAAGCTTCCAGTTCATTTTCAGTATCAGAATTGGGCAAAATTAAGTCCCACATCCCATGACATTCTACAGTTACCACTTCTTCAGTTTCTTCAAATGATAAGACTGTATCTTCTTCTTCATCGTCCTCGGGGTATGACTTTGCGTTGGATATAGAATTAGGGGGTTTTGATTCTGGTTTCTTAAAGTTTCTAAATGGATTTTTAGTTGAAGTCCAAGCTACTTGTTTCTTGATTTCTATCATTTCATTTGACATGGTCTTTAGAACTTTTTGGAGACCTTCCATATCATATGAATCTTTAGCCATTTTCTTCTTCAAATCATATTTGAAGGTGACTATTTTGGATTTTCTCTCTTCAAGAGTAGCTTTCCTTTCTAAGGCGATGATACGTTTTTCTACAGCAAGTGCCTCTTTCATATTTTTTGCTAGAGTAGGTTTTGCAGCTCTATCTAAAAAGATAGCTATGTTTGAAGGTAAAGTTGTTATATACCATTCACTTCTAACTTTTTCACTAGGTTTAGAGGTAGTAGGAATCTTATTTAAGAGTTTATTAAATTGTGAATTGAACTCTTTTATAGGCTCTCTAGACTCTATTTTAAGATTTGAAATATCATTTATTAACGTTGCTACAAATATGTCATCACCTTATTTAGTTAAGAACTGTTCTTGGAAAATATACCAACTAGTAATGGATCTTGATGGTATGGAAAAATACCAAGACCCAACTGATCCTTATAGGGTATAAAGGAAAAGTCTAACAACCACATATTCCTCAATAACTCCTTTTAAGTTGACTGACAACATAAAGTTGTTTATGTGTTCGTCTGCCTGTATGCCTACATCTGGACTGAATTTTGGCAACCATTTTTCAGGATGGACTGACAATGGGTGCAAAGGTGTAAGCATTGTGATTGCACCAAGATTGTTCCATGGGTTCTGTGCCATTGTTGAGCTACTAATGGATGATATCTCCAATGAAGTTCCATATGGTTGGTAAGGAGCAGATATTGAGGTTCTAGATGGTTGACAAACAGATCTTGAAGTTCTAGTACCCTGTTGAACGATAATCTGGAGTGGAGGAGTGGAGGAGTGGATGGTTGACTTCGCACTAGAGAAGATGAAATGGATGATGATGATGAGAAAGTTTCACTATCAGACCCTTCAGTTGTCCTCCTTACTCTTTTCCTTTTAGGAAAAGGTAACTCAGTAGGTTCAATACCAAGCTTTTCACTCTGAAGTCTGGTGAGAGGGTGAGAAGGAACAAATTACGAAGTTACATTGCCTTGAGATAACTCGGATTTCTGTGGTGATATTGAGAATCCTTGAAGTTTTTGAATTAGAGACTATACTTTAGGAGATTCAAGAGTTGATTTATCTGAGATGTTTTGGGGTTGAGCAGTGGTTGTTGTTGTTTCTTTAACTTCTCGCTTGAAAATTGGAATTTCAGCATGTGAGGGAGAAGTTGGAGGTGAGGTGGAGGGAGATTTACTCTTAGAATGGATTATAAATTTGGGTTTGCTCACCATTCATAGTTTAGGCCCTCCTTCTAGTGCCAAAAATGTTAATGCCTCGAAAATTGTTGTATGAACATCGGGGAAAACCACCCAATCTAGACCTTAAAGGCAGCTCCTTTTCCATTTGATGTGGTGGCTCCGACTAGATATAATGGGACCAATTTCCAATTATTTATAAATGGGATAGATAAGTGATTGATTTTCTAATATCTAATGGGAATGATGGATGATTTATTCTAAAATGCAACAATATAAATAACTAATCTATCCTGGGAAGTCTTTCTCTTAGTGCAATTTTTGATGATTCTTACTGACAAGTAGGCATATAGATGACTCTACTTATAAGCAAAAATATTTATTCATATTATAATTACTTTGTTCAAGTAGTTGAACAAAGTAATAATTAAAACGTTATCACACTAATCTTTATATATCATTGACATAAATATGTATGAAAAATAAAAACTCTTAATCATTCAATAGTGATATGTCAAAGAATTGATGTGAAAGCATATACATATATCAATGATAACACAATGAATAAATGTTGGTTCACATAAAAGCATGAAGAAAAAAACATAGATAGTAGTACCATATGTATTTGAGTCTCCTCCAATATGAATCGCATTCAGATCCTGCCTTTCAACTTGGAAATTCTTTTACAGGAAGAAATAATGCATACCACATAAAAGTATTCATCATCAAAACTCATAATTCAAGTCCAGGCTTTATAAAAATAAATATATCGGAAGCACAGTAGTGCAACCTCTGATCCAAGTCTTAATACAAAAATTTGAGGACCCTTTCTAAAAACTGTTTGGTCAATTTAGTGATTTCTAAATTGCAACTTTTAAATGTTAACCCAGGGCTCATAAGCTGATGAAGTGAGGTGTACTGTATGTACTTAGGCAACTATTTCTTAAGATTTTGTCGTTTTTATCTTTTTAGGTTTGTTTTCAAGTATATCTCTCCTAATGTGATGTGATGGAAATGAAATAAAGTGAGTGAAGTGTGTGAGATTGTGATGTGCTTTTTACAACTTAAAAGTACTCTACAAGAAAGCTTGAAATGAA
>APFE031317078.1:8512-44134 GCA_000404065.3 Pinus taeda | reverse complement strand
AAAGTTAGTTAGTTAGATATATATATATTACATATTCCATTATCTTTTCATCCTTCATTCGTAACTTTCATAACATGTATAAAATTAATGTTTAAATTTTTAATTGTTATTACCACTTCATTTAGTAGTATTTATTTATTTTTCCAATAATGTTTCAACAATTATGTGTTTTTTTACTCTAATAAAAGTATTAGCAAGGTTCATCTTCATCTATTTTTGTTCTTTTAGGGGCATTTCTGGGGATGCAAAAGAGGTTCTATTATAGTGAATTGGTAGAAAAACATGATGTATACCAATTTCTATATCTATCTATATCGAATGGGCATGTCACATTCTCTTGCTCAATATATGTATCTCCCCTATTTATCTAATTCTTTATATTTTTCTACTAAATTAATATCAATACTAAGATTAATAAGGTCATAGATGCTCATTTGATAAATATTAATATCAATTTGTTGGGCATTGTGAAAGAAAAAATATAACATGAAGTAACTAAACAAGCCCCATCGACACAATTTTTCACAAGTGAACAACTGAAACACACCCTATAAACCATCTCAAGCAAAGAATCATTCAAGTAAACCATAAACCAAAACAATGTGTAATATCCCCATTTTAACCCCTAGGATTTAATTGACCATGTCAAAAATAACATTTTCTAATATTTTAAGCCACACATGCTAAGCTTGAATATACCATGATGCAAATATGTTGTATGTGTTCCTAGTGTGTAAGTAGGGCAAGGTCCAATTAAAGAGTGACAATTTTTAGACGCGTTGTCTTTTTTATGTTGCAAATGGAGACTATGAACCAAAAAGAGTAGAATATTATGGGGTGGAACAAAAATGAGACATAATCTCTTGTATCAAAAGTATTTGTGACTTTTTCCCATAGTTATTGAAGTAGTTATTAGGGTAATTTTGAAGTAAAAATAGGCCTAAAAAAAAGCATACCACCAATATCAACTTTAAAATAACCAATATGAATAATGATGATGATTTCAATGATAAGGGTAAATAATTTTGGAGGGAAAGGAAGAAAACTACCTTTTTCATCATATTTTCAACTTATTCCTTATAAGTGTCTCATATTTTAAGAGTAAGCACTCATTGGATGAAAATTTTATTTGCTCATATAGCAAATACCTACTTCAACATGTACATACTCTTGAATTTAAGTAAGCCTATAAGGAGACCAAGTAGAAAATATAATTAAAAGAAGTAGTTTTAACTATTATTTCCCTTAGAAAGCCCATTTTATACGTCAAATTTACCCTAATGTGAACTTTCAAGTCTCCTAATATTCGTCCCATTATCTTAAAGTTGGAATATATGTCAAAAATAATCCATGACTTTTATCCTAAAATTGTTGAATTAGTTGACTCACAATACTCCTCCACTTTATTTGAAGTGGGCATATGTGATAACGAATCCATGGTCTATTTTTTTGAATTAGTGTGCAGTGTCTTTGGTAACTAAAACACCATATTTAGAGCAATAAATATAGAAATACAACTTTTCGAAAAATAAATAAATATAACAAAAGTATTGAAATTACAAAAATATGAATTTTTTTATTGTTATTTAGAACTTATATCCATGTTCACCTACTTTGTCAAGTTCCACTAGCACAACTAGTTGAGGTCGAGCCTCGTTAGCAAGGAGACCTAGGATCAAATGTCATGGGGGGTGGTTGTGCCTTGTGCTAGGGGGAGGAGACATGCTAAAACATCCAATCATCTTAGGAGTGGTGTGGCCTAGACTAGGTGTGATCCTGGGTGACTTTGATGGATTAGATTCCCCTGGGTCCTGATTCCTCAAGCCATAGATCAAGCATGGAGGATCACACATAACTTAACAGCAAATAAAATAAATTGTTCACCTACTTTTGAAGGGGAAACCTTGAATTGAAGAGAGTTCCAAGTAAAATAAAATTCATGTGGTAATAGATTACGTAGCTTATACTGCTAACCAAAACCTTAACCACCTAGTGGACATCCATGAATGAGACCTCATCTGCAAACTAATGGACCTTCTTTAATCAGGCCAAGTTGTAATATTTGAATTCAGAATCCATTACCTTGTGGTGAATTTTAAGGGAAGTGGCCTATTCATGGTGTTGTATACCGCCAAGATATAGGGGGTCTCCCCGATGTGAATTCCCAATTAGACCTCATACCATTTGGATTAGGAGAACCATCTAGAATATCGACGAGGCCACCATAACTTAAGGCTTTCCTTGGTTTAAGAAAATAACATAAGAGATTATATACATAAACCTTGAATAAGAAAGTAAGTTTACATTGTGAAACACCAATTACAATGTTTAAAAGTACACCTTCATGCGTAGGAGATGAGAGTGAGTCCTTGTAAGTAATATTGCTAACCTAAGAGAGACACACGAGAGCGTGAAAATATTCTTTAGCAAAATACTTCACATAACATTGTAAAAGTTAATACAACGAATATTCGACAAGATGAGTAACAAAGCCACCAAAATAGTTCAATTTCTCTGATACATACGAATAAAATATACTATAAACATCCCAAGAATAGTCCTAAAATGCTTGTGATACATGCATGAAAATTTGTTTTCTCATTGAGTTTCAATTAGGTGAAAGATCCAAGTACATAGTTACAATGATGAGGCACTAGTTCTAGTAGTGGAACATTAGTTCACTTCTTGCTTCTCCAAAGAATACATTTTCTCTCCTATGCCAAGTAAGAGAAAGCAAGACTATATCTCCAAAGCTTAAGCCTCCAAAAGACCTTTTCTTGAGTTATGAGGTGGCTTTTATAACAAGAGAAGTGACTTTTCATATCCCCATGACTCTTGGACTTCTAATGTGTCCTTTGTACTTCTAAACAACTCTTGAACTTGAAAATGGCTTTTATAATTCTCCGAAATACTCTTTTGTCCATGTATGATGAAGTGAATTTTCATATTCCACATGTGACTCTTGGACTTCCACAGATTACATTTTGTCCTTTTGCTTAGAAATACTTAATTACATTCCACATGATGATGTGGAAAGTGTTATGCAATCAACTCACAAATAAATGAATAATTCTTGGATGATACAAATGACAAGACCTCCTTTGTACATATAGGAGTCCAAGGGGTCACAATATAATCAGAGCCTACATAACAATAATAATGTGAGGGCACAACAATAAAAACAATGGGCCTCTATGGGTCACAACAATAAAAATATGGGGGCTACATGGGCACAACAATAAAAATGTGGGGGCTACATGGGCACAACAATAACAATAAAGGGGATACACTAGTAATATAGGGACCTACCATTCCCCCTCCTTCAAAAAATTATTGTCCTCAATGCTTGATATGTTATGGATGCTTCTGTATAAATTCTCATCCTCCCATGTGGAATATTTGGTGGGTAATTTCTTCCACTTAATGAGATACTCTGAAATCAACTGATTACATAGCTGTCAGATTCTTGTTTCTATCACTGCTTTAGGCTCAAATATGATTTTTCCTTATTCCTCAAGTCCTGCAAACACTGTTTTAACTAGAAGTTTATCACCAATAACCTTATTTAATCATGAAACATGGAGAAGTGGGTGTACTCAGGAATATGTAGACAAATCCAATTTGTATGCCATAGTACCATTATTTTGCAACACCTTTTAAGGACAATAGTACTTGGGTAAAAATTTATTATCCTTCTTAGCTTGCTTGAGAGACATTTTCTTGTATGTTTGTAGCCATAACAATACCCAGCCACCTACATGAAAACTTCTTTCACTGTGATGTTGATCTTCCTGTTGTTTCATTTGATTCTATACAATAGTGAGGTTATCCTTTAAGAGTTGGAGAACTTGTTGTTGATGCTCAATGTGATCTTCCGTTGCTTGAATCTTATAATTTTCTCTTAAAGATGATGTGATGGATGGTGCATGATATCCATAAAGTGATATAAATGGTGTCATTTTTGCTGTAGTATGGAAGTATTATACCACCATTCAGCTAGAGATAACCACTTGATCCATTGTGTTTTTTTAGCAGATACAAAACAATGAAGATATCCTTCTAAACATTTGTTCATTGTCTCAGTTTTTCCATCATATTGAGGATGATAAGATGATCTATGAGCTAATTGAGTACCAAGACAATAAAATAATTTTGTCGAAAAATTTCCAATGAAAATGGGATATTTGTCACCTACCATAATCTTTGGATTTCCATTAAGCTTTTGAATTCTTTCCATAAATGCAGTATAAATTGTATTGGGTTTAAAAGGATGAGATAATGCACAAAAGTGTGCATACTTCGTAAGTCTATCAATTACCACGACGATGACACTTTTTCCTTTAGACTTGGGTAAACCTGTGATAAAATCCATTGATACCTCCTCCCAATGCTAACATGGAATGGGTAAAGGTTGTAACAGATATGGGGTCTTAATTTTCTGAACTTTATTTTGTTGGAAAACCAAACATTCTGCCACAAACTTTTGAATATTATATTCAAGGCCATCCAAAAAAAAATACTTCTTAACCATATGGTAAGTTTTTAAAAATCCAGAGGGCCCTCCTAAGGGAGAGGTGTGCAATTCCGAAATAATATTTTGTTTGTGTTGGGAATTCTTACTAAGATACAAATGATATTTGTACTATAAGAATCATTTTTCTAGTTAAATGAATCAGATGTACTGGGATCTTACTACAAATTTTGAATGAGTTACCACACCTCTTCATCATTCTTCCATTGATCCCTTAGTTAGGTTACCCACTCAAGTTGGATAATAGAAAAGGAACAAAGAAATTCTTCCACATCCTCATCCTTTCTTGAGAGTGCATTTGTAACAACAGTTTTCTTCCCTTTTTTGTAGATAATTTCAAAGTCATAACCCAACATATTTGTCACCCATTTTTTCTTCTCTTCTAAATATAATATTTGTTTCAAAAAGCATTTAAGACTATCATGATCTATTTTTACCTTGAAGTGTCTTCCTATTAGGTAAGGTTGCCATTGCTTTAGTGCATGTAGTATTGCCAATATTTCCTTCTCATAAATATGTTTGCGTAAATGCGTTCCTTTGATTAGATGAATTTAAAAAGAAATGGGTATTCCTTCTTGCATTAAAACAACACCAATTCCATTTCCTAAAGCATCACATTCCACAATAAACGTTTTTGTGAATTCTAGTGTAGCTAAGAGTAGTGCTTGGCAAATTTCCTCTTTAAGATGTTCAAAGGCATTCATTGCTTCTACAGTCCAAAAAAATGAATCTTTCTTCAGTAATGATGTTATAGGTGCCTCTATTATCCCATAATTATTAACAAAATTCTGATAATACCCTACCAACTTGAGAAATCCTTCAAGATACCTTATGGTTGTGGGGATTTTCCATTCCTTAATGGCTTTAATTTTGTTAGGGTCTACCTTAAAGCCTTCATGAGATACAATATGACCCAAATATTCCACCTCTTGTTCTACAAAGAAACATTTGGAGGCTTGTGCATATAATTGTTTCTCCTCCAACAATTTGAGCACCCTATAAACATGTTTAACATGATCCTTCCAAGACTTGCTATAGATTAGTATATCATCAAAAAACACTAACACAAATTTTCCAAGGAATGATTTGAAAATGGAATTCATCAAACCTTAAAATTTGGAAGGTGCATTAGTAAGGCTGAAATGCATTACCAAAAATTCATAATGACCCTTGTGAGTTTTGAATGATGTTTTCAAAGTGTCTTCAGTCTTCATTCTAATTTGATGATATTTGGAATGAAGATCCAAATTGGTGAAGTAAATTGCTCCATGTAATTCATCCAACAATTCATCAATGATAGGAATGGAAAATTTATCTTCAATAGTGAGCTTGTTCATATCCCTATAATCTAGACAGGTATGCCATGATCCATATTTCTTGTTCACCAATACTACTCGACCAATGAAAGAGATTTGACTAGGTTGAATTATTCCAGACTCTAGCATTTTTGCAACCATACGTCTAATTTCACTCTTTTGGGCATAAGGATATATGTAATGCCCAATGTTTGGAGTAACACTTCCTAGAATCAAGAGAATAGCATGATCATGATCACGAATAGGTGGGAGGCCTTTGGGAGTCACAAAAACCTTTGAATGATTGTCCAAGAATTTTTGGAGATCTAGAGAAATACATGATTTCTTTGCTTTAATCTCTAGTGAGTGTAATTGTGCAATTACGCCACGTCGTTCTTTCATCAAAATATTTCATGCCATTATAGATAATTATCTTTCCTAGTTTCCCTGTAATACCCCTTAATTCAACTTCCTTTCCTTCCAAAAGTTTTGTAAGAAAAGTTTTTGAAAATTGAAAGCTATCGTTCCCAAAGATTGTAACCACTGGATTCGTAGTACAACATTAGCACCACCCATTGCAATGGAAAACATTAGAATATTCAATACATATTACCCCATGATTTCCTTGATATTATGGTACTTTCGAGAGAAATTTATAGTTCATCCATTTTGTAACCATCATTTGACAATCTAGTGTTGTATATATGAAGAAATTCAATTCCTTGGATATCTTACAATGAATAAAATTATGGGTACTACCTGAATCAATCAACATTATTACCTTTTTCTTCTTGATATATCCTTCTATCTTGAGAGTTTAACGAGTGGTAATTCCTACCAATACATTACAAGATCTAGTTGGATTCATTTCTTCTTTCTCTGGGGCTGGTTGCTAGTGTATGTCCTCCTGTTTTGATGTTTCTTGTTCCTTTTCTTCCTCCTCTTCACAATCTATGTAGAATAATTTATTCTTAGCACACTTATGACCTTTATTGTATTTTCTATCAAAAGTATAAAATATCCATTTTTCTCTTTTTTCCTCCAATTGTTGTGGTGTCAACCTTGCAAGTTGTGGAAGAATAGGAGCAGAAAGACTTCCATCTTTATAGTTGTGAGTGGTAGACTTCGTTGTTGCCATAATTTTACTTTCAACTTTTCTTGCCACCCTGAATGCATTCTATAATGAATCAGGTTCTCAAAGGTGAAACTCATGTTGGATGTTATATTTTAAATTCCCTATGAAGACACCAACCTTATTCTCCTCTCGAATATCAGTAACCCTAATATTCAAGTTTTAGAAGTCCTCAATGTGCTCCACCATTGAACCCTTTTGTTTGATATTTATCAATTGGGTAAAGAAGGTGTTTCTCTTTGTATCTTCATAATGTGCTATAATTTCCTCTTTAAATATTGACCTAGTGACAGGTGGTTTACGAGAATAAAGCCATCTATTCCATACAAATGCAATACATACCTTCTATGAGAGTTGTGCATCATGTAGATAAACATATTGTTCCATTTGTAGTATCCATGTTACTAGATCCTTGCCATAAAAATTCCTCATATCTATCCTTGGAATATGGTTGTTCTTAAACCCCACATTGGAGTCTCTGAAATCATAATTTATATTCTTTTTGTCCTCATCATGAGTTTTATGGATTACCTTGTCACCACTGAGAAGCTTTTCTTTCAACAACTTTGTTAAACCTTCCATGTTTGATTTTAAACCTTTCATGTCACCTTTCAAACCATCCATGTAACCTTTTAAACCATCCATGTATCCTTTTATTTCTTATTTTAAATCATCCATGTTCCCTTTTATTTCATCTATGGTTTCTTTTTGTGAGAGCAAAATTTGTTGCACTTGGTCCCCTAATTTTGATATATCATGCTACAATTCTTCATTTTCGTGCGTCATAGTAGATATTTATGAGGGCTTAATGGGTGTAATTATTTTTCTTGGGAGGAATTTTATCACCCAATACTGATATTTATGCTTCAATATGACCTTGGAATCACTTCAAACTATTTTCTTCAAACAAAAGTTATGCAATTTTAAAAACAATACACACTGTTTTCTTGCTTTTAGGAGCTTGATCTTGAAATGGTTGTAACTTTTTAAGTTCGTATCTCTAAGTTTTGAAATTTCTTCTTATGGTGTCCCTCTAAGTATTCTTTCCAATCCCATAAGTTTGACCAATATTGGATTCTTCAAGAAAGAGCTATGCCAAATCTCCCATGTTGACTTGATTATGGACTCGTTCAGTAGAGTGCAATTGTACAAGATTTCACGTATCACCGTTTCAACCTTTGGCCTTAAAGTTTATAAAAAAAACTACATTCCATTCACTTTCATCCAAATTTTACATAATTTAAATTTGATGTCTAAAATTAAATTTATGATGATTTTCCCTAGGTCACCTATTTGAGGCTGAATTTTGGAGCTTGCAAAAACCCTAACATACCCGGATCGTATCTAAGAATATATATTGAACTAAGATCTGAAATTTGTAGAAAATGTTCAACAATATTTCAGCTCTACATGGTCAAATTTTTAGATTCTGAAGCCTCATAGAAATTGTTTTTACAGAAAAAATGCCAAGATGAGCAATTTGAAGAAGAAAAACCATAGAATCCAAAGCTTTGATACCAAATGTTATGCACCCAACTCACAAAAAGATAGATAAATGACTTAAAAACTATCCTCTTCGAGGGGCGAATATCCTTTAAAACAAATAAAAGAAAATTTCTTGGATGATACAAATGAAAGTACCTCCTTTGTATATATAGGAGTCTAAGGGGTTAAAATATAGTCAGAACCTATATAAGAATAATAATGTAAGGGCACAACAATAATGATTGTGGGCTTCTATGGGGTAGACAAATAACAATATGGGGCTACATGGGCACAACAATAATAGTAATTGGGATACACTAGTATTATAGGGACCTAACATCAAGACAGATGGACACATATGACATAGTGATGACACTTGTATAGGTTACAACTTGACAATGATGACATGGAGCTCATAGTGAGCTGGCAATACCAAGTTGTTCTCTTTGTCGCTCTGTCTTGCATTCTTGATGTTAGATATTATCTATGCTTCATCTTCACAAAAGATACAATATTTTTCTTATATTCACCCTCAAAAGGGCCTTGGATGAGCTTTGGAATCCTCTAAGTCATCATGCAATGTCTTATTTCTATATTAGTCCATAAATTGCTTCATGTGTCCATGATAACTCTCTTTTATTCTTCAGTACAGGTGTTTCTTTGTGTTTTCTACTTACTATTTTCTTTGAGAATTACCTTTCCAAGTTAGGAAGGTACTCCTTCCAATGAAAATAATTCATGAAAAGGTGAATTCAGTCTTAAAAACATCCATTCTATCACTACCTTGCTCATGGAATGGTCAGTTCATGATAGGCATGTGAGAGGGTTAAGAGAAGGAGGCATGAATAGGAGGGTGAAGTCAAATTCATTAGTGGCTTAATAAGGATCCACTATTAGTTTTTACTTTGCAATTTATTGTGGAGAGGATATCTCCTTGGTATAACAAAGTGGGAAAGCTGAAGGGATAAGGTGGGAAGGCTTGTTGCTTAAGGCTGCACCATGCACCCTAGAAGGAAAGAGAAAGAAGACATGGAAAGCATAGTTTGAAAAGTCAAGGGTTGAGAGGAGTATTTCTTTAGCCTTTCCTACTACACCATATGCTAAAGAGGAATGGTCTAATAAAGGCTTGAGTGCATATCGCATAGGGGAAGAGAGAAGGATGAAGGATTCAAGCTTCAAGACTGTGCCATGTGCCCCAAGGAAAGGGGGGGAGGATGAAGGCTTCAGGCTTCAAGACTACACCATGCACCCTAAGGGAAGAGGAGAGGGAGGCTTGAATGTTGATTGATGATGTTCCATGAAATTTTAAAGAGACAGAGGATCCTTGTTGTTTTGAAGTGCGCCTTGCTATTCTGTACTACACCTTTTTGTCCTGCAATGCACCTTTTTTTTCAAAGTGTACCTTGTTATTACAAAGTGTGGATTGTTGTCCCAAATTGCACCTTTTTTTTTGAAGTGCACTTTTTAAGGGAGAGAAGGTCTTTGTTCTTCTGATGTGCACTCAAATGGTCCTTGTTCTTTCGATGTGCACTCAAATGGTCCTTATTCTTAAAAGGTGCACCTTTTTTTCGTCGTGCATTTTGAATTGCATTCATTATGAGTTTTGAGTGTGATCACTATGAGTTGGAAGTGAGCTCATGCTTGGGAGGGCACAATTCTCTCCAACAGTGGATGCTTGTTTATCTAGAATGTGATTTTCATTGAGGGAGGAAACAAAAGGCTAGGTCACTCATACTAGGAATTTCTATTGCCTTGTCAGAGGGAGGAGACTTTAGAAAATAAAATGCACAATAATGGGAGGAAAAGACATGTTAATTATGCTCACGAATAAATTTCACTCATCACTTAGTAAGAGGGATAATGCATTTACAACTTGTACTGAGAAGGAGGACCAAGAAGCACTACCAAAATCTTTAAGTGTGGGACCAACATAGTAGAAGAAAGAAATGCATCCTAAAATGACTCAAACATGGATCACAAACATAAAACCATAAATACAAGCTAGAAGAATACACAAGACTCATGGATAAAAATCACACCTCAAAATGAAAACAAAGTGACACTTATTTCTAAATGTGGAAAATTACGATACTTGGGACACAAGTTACAACAGAAGTGACAACTGTGACCAAAAGGTGCGCTAAGTTGTACGAATGTGTCTAGGGCATATTGCAATGATACATGACACCATTTCATGCAGAAGAGTGTGCCAAAACTAAATTTGGTGATGTGTAAAAGTGTGATACATGCAAGAGTGAAAAAAACAAAAGTGACACCTACAATAGAAGGAAAACATGAAGACAACACTTGAAAAATGCCAATATCCCTGGAGGTAGTACTTGTCAAATTGAATATAACATAAAAAAAGACACATTGAAGTGAAATCTAACAAAAGATAGGGACAAAAATGTACAAGTGATGGTGCGCGAAAGAAAAAGTTGATAAAACTCATTGAAAAAGAAGTACAAACACAAAAAAAGTGAGTGAGGCTATAAATGAGACGTGCACACAAAATGTTGACATAATTTGAACATTGAAAAAGCACTATGTTGATATGTGGTTATTTTCCTATTTGTTCTTGCATAAAATAAAGTGTGCTCACGAGTTCAATCAAGGCTATGCATGTGTGAGCAAGTGACTTTCCTGTTTAAAACTAAGAAGGAGGTTTGAAACCTTTAGGAATCATCAATAATTTTGGAGGGTGTTGATCACAATGTCAACACTTGGCGACACATTGGTGGAATTCCAACTTCTTTGTTTAGGTTTAATTATCTAAGTGAAAGGTCTCCATCTTTGAGGAAGTATTGATTCATATTATGGATTAACTTAGCTTCCCTACTTAACCTAGTTAGATATGTAATCCCCTCTCTTCTCTTAACCATTTTAACATTATCAAGGTTTGCCAAATCACAATTCTTTTGTATCTAGGAAAGGGTAATATATAATTGTGAGTTTATGATAATAATAGTACGATTTTTCATCTCTGGTGTTGCTCCATTGCCAGCAACCCTAGATAGTACCCCGATAGAGTCACTACGAGAACACAAGCATCACTTCAGTTCCATTGATATAGACCTCTGATTTTGGTTTTCTCAATAATTGATTTTCCCCTTACCTTTCTCTACTCAATTCTATCAACCAGAGAAAACACTATGTACTGACAATTCAAAGTTGAGGAATGAGGATCCTAGAATAGATACGAGCTTTATAGTTTGAAAAAGGTATTTCCATTAGAGTGGATCATATTTTCCATTCAAAGATATTTGAATTTAAAGATATGTAAACCATATATACAGAAGAAATAACAAATTAGCCAAGAATTGTTCACCATCATAATTTCCACTTCCAAGTTTTTTCACATTGTATTTTAGGCCAAAAGGAACATATTTCATGCAAAGTATTATTAAGAAAACATGAAATAAAGGAGATAATAAAACCAAAACCATAAACAAGAGACAAAGAAAATGGAGATTGAACCCAAAATCATCATATGAAAACAAAACAGATGCAAATACTAGATGGAGAGGAGGGAAGAAGGTGGATGCAATGGAAAGGAAATTAAATGAAACTAAACCTACTCCTAACCTAGCCATATAGAAGTTCAATGATAAGTGTAATGATATTTCCAATGAAGCCATCCCTATTCCTAACTTGCAATCACAATGATAGATGCAATTAAAACCAATGTATAAAAATGTACAACAAGCAAGATATGAACTTGAAAAGCTTGTACAAAACATTGAAGGAATTTCTAAAGGAAGAAAGATGTGTTGTATTACTTGACATTACCCAACCTACGGCCTTACGTTATTGATGAAAACCATAATCAAACAAACCTTGATGGCTCCCTATGAATGTACCTAGACTTATATTAAGTTCCTTAGCACACGTCGAGAGAGATTAGAAATTACTTTTATAAAATTGGCCTACTAAGTAAGATAATTCAAATTGATGATAGACTGGATCATTATATTCAAAAGAACCCTCTTGAAGAACCAAAAATCCTTTAGAGAAAGAATTTTAAATTAATGTTTTGGAATCAAGATGAGAATCTTATAATGGAAAAAGAACCAAACCATGTTCAAAAGGCTTGTCAAGATAGTGAGGGCCTAGCATAACCATCAACAAAGGATGAAGTGCCCCAACTGCTTGGCAAGTATCTAAATAATGAGATGATAAACTATACATATAAAATGATGTAAAACAAATTTCATTAAATATGTTGATGGGAAAATGAAAAATTGAATGACAGTTATCATGGTTAGAAGGACTATGTTGGCTTATTAGGCCCTGACCCCAGTTTGGAAGAGTTTTTAGCCAGTACTGCTCATCCTTTCAACAACAATCTACAAAGCGCAGACTAAAGTCTCACCTAAGGCAGTATGGGAGGGTGCCGGAACTAGCTTTTCACACCCTAGGGATATCCTGATGAGGTCTAGTGGACTTGCAACTCGATCTACGCACTTATGACTTCCGCACTGTAGTCTGGCCTTTGCGAAGATCCGCGAAGGGGAGTTTCTTAGATCCTTAGTATTATTTCAGTTAATAGAGATCTAATTTATTCTTCAAGTTCTTCTAAGAAAAATTTAACAGTTTAACGCAATGTGTGCTATCATAAATATTTAAAAGTATTCATAAACTCATAACATAAGCATAAAAATTCAGATCTGTGATTAGATACATAGCAATTTCAGAAACACTTATCTTTATTAATCGTCCTTTTAGTACAATACAAGTCCTTCCTACACACACAACTGTAGGGGTCTGCACACACAACTACGAACTCTATCGAGCCTCTGTGCACATAGCTGTAGAGCCTCTTCTACCCTCTACTACCCTCGACTCGGACTTACAGAATCAGAGCACTTTTCGCTTTTACAAACCCATACACTTTAGATCTTCGACCACAATACTATCAAGAACTCCCTTCTAAACCTAGATCCTCCCTCTATTTATACATTACCATGGTCGGCAGACCATGGGCAAGCCAACACATCCTAGATTAATCTATAATATTTTAGGACAGTCTACCCATAGACTTTACCCCTTACATTTCACACTCTCCACACTTCGCGGAGCTTTTACCATACTTTTACCCAAAATTGCAAGCTTTAGCCCCAAAACTATTACGCGGGGGATCCACTGCCCAACAGGCCCCCAACACAATCATCGTGACTCATCGAGTCACTCAAATGGTACGGTGATCTTTGTGTAGAGGTTATTCAACAACTGTTATGCTTCACTTACTCCGGCAACACATTCTTCTGCCAGCTACTATATTTGTTGTGCATGAGCCTCAGACACCTCATTATCAGCTTCACTTACTTCTCTCAGTTCATATCATACCTTCATTTGGGCTAACGTTTCCTTAATTCTTGCAGTGACTGTGAATGCCTCACTAAGCCACGACTGGATGTGTTCTTTAAGGAGCGCTCCTTTCTAACGAGTAGCGTCGACCTGTGCCTTGAGTGCTTAGGCCTCCCTCATCTTGGCCAATCACTAAGTAACAACAACTGTCTGCACAGTCCCTCATACATTATCATAGTCCTGTTGCAACACCCGTGCTTCAGTTTCTACCTGCAAGAGCCTTGGGTCTTCCTGCAGTGATGTGAGTGTAAAAAGGGACCGATCCAACAACCCCGTGTAATCCTATATACTGCGCTCTGTTATGGCCAATCCTTCTTGAAGGGCATGGTAGTGCTACTCTCTGAATTTCAGTGGTGTAGTGGGCTATGCTATGAGTCTTAGTTCAATTCCCACTTAATTTTGGCAGCCTCCTCTTGTGCCTTATGAACTCCTGTGGCTATATGATGAATCTTTTCAGCTATTGGGAGTTCCACTAGCACAACCATCTCTGGTACACTGCTACAAACATCTGCCATGACCTATTCCCATTCTTGGTTGCATGCGACCAAGTCATCACACTGGATACTAACTTGGTCCAGATTTCCCTTTTGCTCCATCAAGACCTGGAGGGTGTAGCTTTCCCTGGCGTGGATCTCAGCTGTTACCTCATCCTGCAATTGGTATAGGGTTTCTCTAGGTAGGGCAGACAAATTCAACCCCCAATTTCTCATGTTACCTTCAGCTTCTGCTATAACAGTGCTTGCTGGTAATCTTAAGGTATTCATTTTGTGGGCTCGCACGATTTGTTCTGCTGCGGATGTATTTTTTGCGAGGTGCAAGATCATCCCTCCTGGGGGTCGTACCTGTAACGCCTATAGCTGCACATTGAGCACCCCCAACACAATTGTTTGCTCAGTCATTAGCTTTTCTAGAGCACTTGTAGTGATATTACGTACTGGTTCCTTGTGGGAAGGAGATATCCCTCCAAAGTCCTTGTTGTCTCATCTTTCTGCGTGCTGGTGGTTGCTCCTATACACGTGGCCTCTTAAGTTGAGTTTATGTTGTAGTTAGGTCCATGCATTCCTATGTCTCCACTTCCCCCTATATGTCCTGTTCCAGGGATATGTCCTCCACAATCTCTTCAATTGGCATTGTGGTAGTTTCTACTGTTGTCTCCCACTACGCGAGTGCTTCCTTTTTGTGGCGTGTCCTTTCCGCCAACTATGTAATGCACAGCTTGAGTTCTTTCTTCCGCTACGAAGCCCTAGTTTTTTCTAATTCGGCCAAGTCTAGTGTGTACCATTCTCGGAGCCATACCACCATTGCCTCAAAAATTGCATCATCTGTTGCAATGAACAGAAGCTTTACCCATGCTCGAGTAGGATCCTTTCGCACCCGAGTATACAGATTATGCATATCCGCCTTGAACTCAGCCATGCTTTGCAACTAGTTGTATACTGTCAGGGATACTATGGCCCATGGCCAATCTGTGTCCATATACTTGCCTCCATGAGTATCCAAAACACCTTGATCTCATGAATCCTTGTGGCATCTTTTGTAGCCTAGAGTGAATTATACCACACGACTTTAGGTAGGTCTTTTGCGATGTTGAGAAACTGGTTGCCTTCAGGTAGTTCTCTTGCAACTAGTAATATCGTTAAGAGAAACCATACGTAATGTAAAGTCTTACCTTTCTCCTAGGCTTCATGATAATTCGTTAAAAATTCATCATAAAGAAACTCTTCCCGGTTGAACTGAACTACCTCTGTGCATTGTTCTACAAGTGCAATAACAGAGGCTGACACCTCATATGTGCGGAATTTTCTCATTAGCTTACCAGCCAACAACTATGTGGAAAGGTGCACCCCTCGGTCTTTTATGATTGCTATTACATACCCTTTCTTGTACTTTTCCATCTTGTATTTAACCTTCATGTCTTCGGTGAGGCCCACATCAGTACTCATTCTAGCTATATCTGCAGGACTATTTCCCTTAGTCGACAACTGGGAGATTCAATGTATAAGATCAACCGTGATGGGAATTGGTTCCTCCAACTAGAGATACCCATCATGGATGAGACATAGTAGCTATCGGACAACAAAATTTGTGATGGCCGCGTAGTGATAGTGGGGTATCTACCTTATATTGAGTAACCCTACCTTTTCCACACTCCATAACCACTTCTGCTATAGTAATTTCTCCTCATCCAGCTGGGGAAACTTCTCACTGTCCACGAGATCCCAGTCTTCAAACATGATGTTCACTATTTGACCCATTGAGAGACCATCAAACTTTATTTCATCTAGAAGAAGCGAGGTCTAGGGCATACTCTTTGTGGCCTCTAGGTCCTTCAGAATCTTGGCCTTTCCTTTCCACGGAGGGATATATGGTGGTAATATTATCACCAAAGGTACTTGGGGAACATTTTCCTCTTCCTCCTCCTATGCTTCAATCTGAGAAATCAGAGATTGTAAATCTTCCTCGTCCTCCTCGAGTTTCATAATGATGGCCTTACCTTTTTTTGCCATTGACAACTTACTGAGTCACAGTGATGTGCGGACTAGCCCCATAGCTTGTTTATCCTTTCGTGGCCATGGCATACATGGGGACTTAGGGATATCTGGGGCAACAATTGCCTCTCCCAGCTCTTCCTCAGTCAGATAGGGTTCTTCCACGAACCTAGCCCTGGTTCTAGACATCGTTTTAATCTTGGATTCTCTCATATGCATGGGCGTCTGGTTATCGTTTTTATAGCATCATGTGAATTCAAAATTCATCCTTACCTATACTTTTGAGTCATTAACACCTTCTTGGTGGTAGATCCTTTCATATCCAATTCTAAATGCTTGTCCTAATGGCCCGCTGCTTGCTCCTCTCAGTCGTAAATCAAACTTCTTGACATGAATAGTGCTGTCAATGGTCACCTTCCAACCTCTCCATAGGGCAGCGCAACCCCTCATTTATAACCATGATTCAAATGACCTACTGGTTCTGCACAGAACGTCACTTCTGTGCAGCTCCCGTGTAGACTTGTTTATAGTCCCGCACCTTCTTCTAGCTACATGAAGTGCTGAGATTGGGCCTCCTACGGATAGTCAAGTGGTCGCAACACTTGTGTGAGGCTTCCACTTCCCTACTACTTGAGCTACGGGCACCCCTTGCATACCTTTGCATTTAGTAGCACATCGCATTTTGTGCTCCTCCATTTAGTAGGGTGCGGTCACAACCATGATAGTAGGGTCGCAGTTCGTTCTAGTATCATAGGAGAGCCAGCCAGGTTTGGTCCCCTTATTCTTAGATTCACATAGCCAGTTTGTGCAACTCCACTTTTAATTTTGTTGATTTCTTCGTCCAACGTCATATTTTTCCTCCTCAGCCTTGCCCGTTCCCTATCAAGTTCACAAAGTCTCAAGCTTCCGTGTGAAATAGCTTCATGCAATTGCCGAATTCCTTTTCCTAGGTTAATTCGAACTACAGAGGTAGTGCACAGGGAAATTTTCTCCATCTTCCTGGTTTCGTCCAATCTAGGCATGGATATGATCATATTCGCACACTTTGTCTTGTTTATGGTCCTATATGGCTACCGAACCATTGGTACATGTAGATTTAGTTAAGATGGTAGTTGCGCAGCACACAACTACATCCTCTATCAGAAGTCGATGCCCAAAGAACTCCATCCTGGCTACCAACCCGCATTTGACACTGAAGACCTCCAGCCCATACATGCAACCACCTTTTCCATTCACGCCCATTCCACCTAATCTTCCGAGCTACTTTCCACCATTGTATGGTTATTGCCTGCACTACCCCTTCTTCCTTCTATGCCATAGTTCCCCAATGATCTACAAATTCTTCCCCATTGGTTGCACTGTCACTGGCTAGTAGCATCCTTACTTTGGTTGTCACGTACCACACTGATCTGATCATCATATTACAATTTAGTGTTATTACCTCATGCAATCGGTTCTACTAGTGCTCTACTTCTTCATCTGAATATGACATGTAGAAGTTGTCGCATTCCCATGAGAGTATTTCATCTGCCATTGGATTCACTTGATCCTGGTCTTGTGCCATTATCTGGTAAATTCAGTCTAGTTCATCATCACTTTCCTCATCATGCACAGGTTCAGTGTAGCACGCTCCCTCAACTTGATCCAACGACACATTTACACGTAGTTCCATTTTCTTGAAAATCATTTTTCTCTTCTTCATGTTGATAACTCCATTCATATCCGTTGCCCAATCTATTCCAAGTAATGCAGCGTAAGGGTTACTATCATCCATGATTTCTATTACCTTGAAATCTATTTGTGTGCTCGCGCCATCAATATCCACTGTTAATCCTTGTAGTCTTCCCATGGGAACAATATTTTGCTGATTTTCAATCCTCAATTGGATAGGAGACCACTGTAACGTAGGTCGACCCATTTTCTCCTAGGTATATTTTGGTAAGACATTTGCATCAGAACCCAAGTCAAGGAATACCTGATCCATCTCATATTCACCAATTTGTGTGATCAACCGCATTTCCCTCCCTACACACAAAGTATGCTTTCCCATCCTTCTAACTGCGCACAACTCCCTTATTCCTACACACTTAGAGATCAACTCTTGGAGTCCTTCAACTGCCTCATTATCTCATAGTAGTTTCATGCAAGTCTCTAAAAAGGTAGCAATCATAGATAGATCCACACTCGGTTCTAATTTCTTCTTAGTACCTGAGGTAGAGACCTCTGCAAAGCTCTTTGTAGCTTCCATATCTATTTCCTTCGCACATCTCGAGTCAAGTTCAGGGGCCTTTGCAGGGGTCTTGTAGACCCATACATCATCCCCAGGATGCTTTTCCTTATCCCCCTCTATATTCATGCCACTTCTAAGAACCATATTCACATTAGGGTCCTCTTCGCATGGTTCTGATCTCATCATTGGACATTTTGAGTTGGAGTGGGTTGTAGTACCACCTTCTCATGCATCTATGTGATCAGCATCAGTTAATCCACAACTTCATGATAAAATTGATAGCAATATGGGCAACATACTCTGGTCAAATTTGTACAGTCACGCGCATAGTGCCTAGGTCCTCCATAGTTGTTGGAGATTAACTATGCATACCCTCATCCTCATCCCATCCCTCCTCATCCTCAACCTCACCCTTGGAAACCTCCCTGCGTTGTTGCTGCAGCAGGGTCGGGGCCTCACATTTCCATCTTCATTTGATAAGCTAGAGTCCTATCCATCATTAGTTCATATCTTCGACATGTCCGCTCATCGTGACCCACTAATATACAAAAATTATAGTATAGTTGCTGTGGCATCTGGGTATACTTCTGCAACAAGTGACAGTTGTCTATTGCGTGCTTCCCCCCTACTTGACAGATCACGCACCAGAGAGCAGCGGATGCACTCGGACCTACCTACACTTTTGGTGTCAATGGCATTGGTCCCCCTTCTACCAAATAGTTCACGAATATAGGATAGTGATCCTTAAATCCAATGATCAACTGAGTTTCTGATTTTGGTTGACTAAAATATTTATTCAACGCATCCTAGATCTCCACTATACCAGCATTCGGATGATTCGTGGAATGATTAATATACCACATCAATGTGTGATCCTGCAATGCACTCACCAAATAACATTTTTAATGTTATCATCTGTAACACCTTGGGCTTCCCATACTGACTTCACTATAAACCAAACTGGTGTGGTTCTTCAATACCTACGCCTCTAAACAAAGGAAACTTGATTGCACTTGCCATTCCAACCCTTGGTGGTGGTGGAGGTGGGGTAGGTGTAGATGGGGTGGATGGAGGTGAGGACGTTGACGGTGTGGATGGGGGCGGTAGCTGTGGAATGTGCTACTTTAAACCAGACTACACTTCTCAAAGAAAACCCAGCAATCTCCTCCTCACTTTCCCGTGAAACCAAAATCAAGGGACTATTCTATAATCCTCCGATCCCTTGGTAGCCTCTTCCACTCCACTCTACCCCAGACATCAATGGATTTGCATAACCCATTTTTCACATAACAACATGGTAATCCAGGTATTCAATGAGTTGATGTACTTACCTCACGGTCCTTTGCGGAAATGTCTTTCGACTTCGTTGTAGTTGACTATTGTGTCTATCACGAATTTAGTCATAAATCCTCCTATTATCTAGTCCAACCAATGATCTACGGCCCACACAATCTTGTCTTTAGATGCGTCTAGCCTGTGCACTAACTCCAGTGTCCACATTATTGGCTGATCAATCTTACACCTTCTTGTGTTGTCTACTAGCCTTATGATCCACTCATACAGTTATAACAAGAAAGATATGAAGAAGATCTCATGGATTTTATGTATATATAATGATCCAGCCACCTTTTCGCAGATATCTGTGGGCTTCTGTTTTCTTGTACTATGAAATCATGAAGCTTCTGATCCAACCAATCTTCAATCTTTTCTTTGTAGGATGCCAGAATTCCAACATCAGACATTTCTTTAGGTAGATCTCGGTCCTGGCAATGGAACCATTTGTTGCCTTATTGGGCCTTGACCCAAGTTCGGAAGAGTTTTTAGGGAAACAAATCCTGTACTACCGGCCCTTTCGGCAACAATCCACGAAGCACGGACTGAAGTCTCACCCGAGGCAATATTCGAACGTACTGGAAGCAGGTTTCCACACCCTAGGGATTTCTTGATGAAGTATGGTGGACTCGAAACTCGATCTACACATTTATGACTTCCACACTATAGTCTGACCTTCATGAAGATTTGCGAAGGGGATTTTCTTAGATCCTAGTCTTATTGCAGTTGATAGAGATATGATTTATTCTTCAAGGTCTTTTAAGCAACATTTAAGAGTTTAAACGAGTGCACAATATCATAAATCTTTAAAAGTATTAATAAAAAAATAACATAAGCATAAACATTCAGATTTGTGATTAGATACACAGCAATTTTAGAAACACTTATCTTTATTAATCATCCTTTAAGTACAATACAAGTCCTTCCTATGCACTCAGCTAAAGGGGTCCACGCACACAGTTGTGGACTCTACCAGGCCTCTGCAGACACAGCTACAGAGCCTGTTCTACCCTCTACTACCCTTGAATTAGACTTACAGACTCACGGAACTTTCTGCTTTAATAAACCCATACCCTTTAGATATTTACCCACGCTACTATCAAGAATTGCCTTCTAAACCTAGATCCTTGCTCTATTTATATATTTCCATGGTCTGCAAACCATGGGCAAGCCGACACATCCTAGATTAATATATAATATTTTAGGGTGGACTACCCTTAGAATTTACCCCTTATATTTCGTGCTCAACACACTTTGCGGAGCTCTTACCATACTTTTACCCAAAATTCCAGGCTTTAGCCCCAAAACCATTACGCGAGGGATCCATCGCCCAACAGACTAATTAAGGAACATGACTCTTGATCAGTAAACAACATAGATAGATTAGTTTGAACAACTTTTCAAATGATTTTATCAAAATAATCATCTCCCTCATATGTTGAATCTGACAAGCCATCTGGTATAGGCCATTTTGTCACATCTGGTTAATAGGACTAGATCCATCAACATCCATGAACACCTTGTCGTCATCCCAACACAAATCCCGAAGCATGAGTCTCTTAAACCCATGAGTTTACAGCCTTTACTACTTCATTTCGATGCTTCTAAGGCCCATCACACCTTGGCCCTTTGGGGACTAGCCTTGAGTGATAGGTTACTCAATTATGCACTTGCTCTGATCAAAGAAGGTGTTCTCCTATTGGGGTGTGCTAATCAAGAAAATTTTGGAAAAACAAAAGGAATCCTGAAGCTTCCTCTTCTAGAAGCTTCCAGGAGTTGTTACAACCACTTACCTTGGATAATAACTTCGAATCTTATCTCCCATACCTTGGATTTTTCACCTTCCTATCCCTTGAGATCATACTCCCATCAAGAGTGGATCTCAAGCACAAATTGGTAAATGGATGTGAACTCGTAAGATACCATCCTCTCCTATATATTTAGTGACATCCACAAGCTAGGTGTTGTCTTTTGGAGATTAATCATACCCTTATGTTGTTATTTTGATCATAAGAGAGACATCATTCCCATGCATTAGGGTGGCCTTGAGGTGTACATTGTGGCAAGGAAGGACAAGCGAAATTGGGAGGTTCTTTGCAAGATCAACCTCCACTTTTGGTTGTAAACTATCTCCCTTATATTTTAATAGAAAGAGTATACTATTCTCCTACATGTGTTATGTTATGATTATCTACATGTCTTTCATTACTATGTTGATCAATTGAATAGAATAATTGGATACTGCTACATAGATGTCATAGATCTTTGTTTTGCGTTGAGTTTTTATGCAAGTTCTAATTATAGAAATCAGAGCTACAATTGGAGATGAGAAGCTAAGAGGAGAGAAGAACTCACAATGGATCACAAGTAAGTCATATTTTCATTCTCTGATTCTTCTAGGGAAAAATTTATAGTATTTTATTTATTTTGTTCTAAATGATGTCATTAGGTTTAGGCAAGATACCTTTGTCTACAGTAGTAGATTCTGTATAGCAAATTGGCAAATGTTGGGTGTGGGATCCCTCAAGGCAAGTTTTGGGGCTTAAAGCCTAACTTTTGACTGAGTCCAATGTAAAGACTCCATGATTTGTGGGTGTAGAGCGCAAAGTTTTAATTAAGTCATAGGGTTGCCTGCCCTTACTTTTGTAATGTAATGTTGGCTTGAGAGTTCTACCCATGGTTAGTGGACTAAGAGATTGTATAAATAGGGCGAGGCTCTAAGTGTAAAGAGACAATAGAATGTAGAATAATCTAAGAGATGATGAATCATTGAGTCTAAGAGTAAAATAGTGTCTTTGGGTAGTAGAGTAGGAGAAGGCTCTGCAGCTAAGTGCACAGAGGCCTAGTAGTCTGCAGCTAAGTGTGAGGACCCCTATAGCTGAGTGTGCAGGGAAGGTTGAGTTTGTAACCTGTTGAAGCATTAATAAAGAGAAGTTTTACATTATTTCTATGTATCTTTTCCTGGTTTATGCATTGAAGTATATTGGGTATGAATTGCAAGTCTACTATTTATTTGTTACATGAACTTATATGAATGTGTTGAATAAGTGAATATAACATAAAGTATCTATTTACGTGAAGATAAATAACTATTATAAGAGGATAAGTAACATCCATAGTGTAACTTGGGGAAATAGTGCAGATCATTGTGCTAGTAGTGCGAAAGCCCCTCAGCCCTTGGTTAGGGATGTGCAAAGGTGAGTATAATAGGGCACGAAGGCCTTGTAGGTTAGGAAAGTACGTGAAGTGACCTGTGCAAAGGTATTCATAGTTGGACTAAGTCAACCCCTCAGACATCTCACAGGTGTGGAAGTTTGGTTCCAGCATCCCCCCATACTACTTTCGGTGAGACCTCAGTCCACACTCCATGGGCTGTTGCCAAAAGGGCCAGTATTATAGGTATTTGTTTGGCTATATAATTCTAAACCTGGGTTAGACCTCCTCAAGTCAACAAATGGTTTCGTTGCTAGGACAAGAATCTAGATAAAGATATCTAATTTCATATCATTGGAATCCAAATAAGAAATAAATTTAAGGGTGGTTGGATAGGAGAATTCACGAGTTTGCGATGCAAGAGTACAAGAATTTGTGAATATCAAACGAAGAGTGGTTAGATTGCTTCCTATACACAAAGATCCATGAAAGTTTCTTCGCATCTTTCCCTACTAAGTTGTACGAGTGGATCACGAAACTGGAAGATAGAAAAGGAAGATGGAAGATTGAAAATCCTATTATGTGGACCCCAGAGTTGGTGCACAGATTGGATGGATCAGAGGATAATATCATGCGTGCTATTGATGACTGGCTCAATTGGATTATAGGGGGATTCATTACTGAGTTCACGATAGAAACTTCAATTAGCTATAGTGAAGCTAAGTGACGCTTCCTCAAAGGACTGCAAGGTAAGTACGTAAAGTCTTTGAATACTTGGATTAAAATGTTATTGTGTGAAAAGAGGGTTATGCAATTACCTTGATGTCTAGAGCCACGCAAAGTGGAAAAACCTATAGAAGCAAAGGAAGTAAGGGACCAGAGAATAGCCCTTTTATTTCACCTCTACGAGGGGACGAGAAAGAGCTCATGAAGGTCTCACTGTGAAGTGCGATCAATTTGATAAGGCAGAGGATTCCGTACATACCACCCCCACCCACACCACCACTAGCTTCGCTGCCTTCACCTACGTCTTCGCTTGTACTACCTCTGCCACCACCGCGAGTCAATATCGCAAGCACGATAAAATTGCCTATATTCAAGGGAGTAGGAAATGAAGATTCAAACCAGTTTTGGTTTGTGATAAGAGCCATCTGGGAAGCACAGGGAGTGAAAGATGATAATATAAAGAAAGTAACACTCGTTAATGCTCTACAGGATTCCGTGCTGACCTTGTATATTAAGCATTCTAATGACAATTTTAATGTGAGGATCGCAGATATCCAAATTGTGTTGAACAGAGAATTTAGCAGGATGAATTCAAAGGCGTAATCGATCATTGGATTCAAAAATATCACAATGCTACCAAGAAAGACTCCTTGGGACTTGGATCAGAGACTGAAGTGCACAATTCACAAAGCTAATATGAATTTCATAGATAGACAACACCGCAAATGGTTTGTAGCATTGTTAACCCTGCATTTCAGGAACGCGCTACCACAACAGAGGTTAGCGACTCAAGCAGAGGCCTTGGAGATCATGATGAGGCTACATGAGACATCGATATAATATCCTAACTTGGGAGTTTAGCAGATCTATGCATAGTTGAAAAACTTGTGCCTTGAGATGTAGAGTCTGAAATAAGACAGGAAAACACGATGAAAAGTGCGCAAAGAGGTATGGTGCATTAAATGTAAGGTTCAGGGTCATGACAAGGACCACTTCCCGGTGTTCGCGAATTATGACGTGGGAGGAGGACTGATGCCATTAAGACTAGAGGCACAAGCATGACCTAGTGCGACACCTTTTTTGTGGTGCGAGATTTGTTAAATAGGAGGAAAGCATGTTATAGAAAATTTCCATTTGTTACAAAAGAACACACAAAATTTGCAACAGTTGTTCTGTAATTTTTGTAGATCGGTAGGACACTATGAGTGCACTTGTAGAAGCTATGAACTTATGATGGATAGAACTCCCACTTATAGGGTTCAGACCTAAACGCAATCGGTTGACCAGAATGCAGGAATGGTCCGAACATGATTTTAGGGGTGTGAACGAGGGCGATGTAGAGGAGGTTGCAGACAACTAGTATGTTACAATTGTAGAGGTCTAGGACATTATGCCCATGATTGTACGAATCCAACATATCCATCATGTTTGTATTATACCTTGTTTGATCATGAGACAGAGGATTTTCCTACACTGATAGCTAGGCTGTGTGATAAGGGAGTGCTACAACCTACCCGAACTCAAAACCTGTAGATGATGAATTTTGAGCCACACGAGGAAGATCCAAATGTGAACATTATTCTCTGAAGTGGAATTACAATAAGAGATGACAAAGGCAAACATCCTGAAGATATTTCGTGGGTTCATAAAGCTCCGACGAAAGAACCTAAGTTTGATTTGGAGTGCGCTAAGGAAACCTTCATGGAAGATAAGAAGAGCTTCAATTATGCCTCCACTTCAGGAAGCAAAGAGAGAATGAAGCTAGAAGTGGAGCCATCTATGCTTATGACTTTCCTAGAAACAAGCATGAAGCTACTGTGGGACAATAAGGCTGTAAAGGGACTACAGGACTCATTAACAGATGCATTGGAACCATGCCAGGAGCACTGCGCATAGTCTAGATGATTGGAAAGCATTCGACGAGGACAGGAAGAGAAATGAGGTTGATTGTGCAGATTGGAGAATATGAGATGGACCAAGTAATTCTAGACCTAGGATCAGATGCGAATGTTCTGCCGAAGCAGACATGGGAGCACATGGGAAGGCCTACACTACAATGGTATCCAATCCAACTGTGAATGGTGAACCAACAAAAGATAATACCTATGGGGAGATTGCAGGGAATCACTGTGGATATTGAAGGGGTAAGCGCGCTAGCAGACTTTGAAGTGATAGAGATTGTTGATGACAACAATCCCTACCCTACGCTTTTAGGAATTGATTGGGCCACTGACATGAATAGGGTGATTAATATGAAGAAGTACAAGATGATTTTTGAGAAAAAAGTCTCTATGCATAGTCATACCTTTAGACCCTGCGGAAGGATCACACTACATGAAGGTTGTGCATGACTATGAAAGTGAGGATGATTTGGACTTCATCTACAAGATAACCACGCGAGAGCAATATTGGGTAAATCCCACCATGGATGAATGAATCTCATGGGAGTTTGGATTCAGATGAAGAGATAGAGCGTTCGTAGAACCAGTTACACGAGGTAACCATGCTAAACTGTAACATGATGATAGGATCACTACGCTACATATCAACATAAGTGAGAGATTTTCCTACTTATGATGGATTCGGTGAGGTAGATACTTTCCTGTACATATTTGAAAGGGAGGTGCTAGAAAAACAACATTTTGAAGCTTTGAAGTGGGTACTATGCGCTACCCCTGCGAGGTGATGTGGTACACACCAAGAAAGCTTTGAGGACTAGCACGAATGTAAGAGAATGATGCACATGTGTTTTGGGAAGCTAAGATGCAACTAACAGATAAACAAAATGTACGCGATAGTCTGCGCACGCATCTGTCCAGGCGGGTACAGGTATATGGTAAACAACTTGCACGGATGCAGATGGACATCACGTTGGTGAGCACGGTCAATAATAATGTGTTGGGGGGAAATTGCACGAACGGTCCCTCAAGTTGGAATGACAGAGTGTGGAAAGAACGAGCATGTAGAAGGTTACACATGCAGAAGCATTTAACGAAGTGTACGAAGCACTGAACATGGTATATAATGCATAGTGAAGTGATTGGGACGTGTGCATACCAGCAGTTTTGTGGGCTTATAGGAAAACATGCAAGAAACTGACGAGATGGATGCCTTCTAGACTGCCCTATGGAGCAAATGCTATAACACCGATGGAGTATATTATGCCTAGTCCACACATAGAAGCACCCATGGATATGACAGCTCATGTAGCCTTGAAAGAGGGGATCGTGCAATTGAATGAAGAAGAATGCTTGGGACCTGATGAAGAGATCCAACAGGGTAATCTGAGGCTCCAAGAACTCATGAATGAAAGAGCTCAGTTAAGGGAGAAAAGCACTCTAGTGGAAGTAGAAGTCAAGAAGCTTGAGGAAGCCTTGCGCAATGGTCATGGGGCACGAAGCCCCAAATTTTGGATAAGGATAGAGTAAAGACTCCGTGGGATGTGCGGGGCACGATTTATAATAAGTTGAGTCAAAGGGTAGTCCGCCCAAAAATAAAGTAAAGAAATGTAAATTGAGTTGTCCCACCCATGGATCATGATGCATGGAAATGTATAAATAGAGCGGGGCTCTATGGATAGAAAGTAGCTTTTTGGTATGTAAGCTTGGACCTGATATGTAATGGGTTTTTGAGAAGGAAAAGTCTTGAAGCATCTATAAGTTTGAGTCGAGGGAATTGGGTAGTAAATAGAGGCTTTGTAGTTGTGTGTATAGAGGCCTAGAAGAGTCCATAGCATGCAGATCCCTGCAGTTGAGTGTGCAGGATGGATCTAGATGTATTGGTGAAGAAAGTGAATAAAGATAAGTTGATTATGAAATTTTGTGTTAAATCTGAACTATCATAGACCTAGTTAATGTATGGTTAATGTATGACTGTTTGATCTATGTGCGTATACTCATGTTATAAGTCCATGTGAATTTGTATCTATTCTAAGTGCATGAACTAGTTAATTTTGTTAAATGTTTGCTTAAAGACCATAAAAAGTAGGTTGAATCTACAAATAGCGTATTAATAAGGATGAAGGAGTATTCTGGGATTGGATCTGCATGAAGCAAAGTGACGTGAAGCCACGAAATAGTGCGTAAAACCTCTAGACCACATCAAGACATCCCAAGGGTGCAGAAACCTGGTTCCAGCACCCTCCCCTGCTACCTCGGGTGAGACCCCAGTCCGCACTCTGCGGGATGTTGCTGAAAGGGCCGATAGCTGCAAGATTTGTTTGGCTAAATAATTATTCCGAACCTAGGTTAGGCCCATATAGAGACTAAGAAATGGCTCCATTTCCAAGACTGGGATCTGCCTAAGGGGTGTCTAATGTGGAATGCAGGGACTCTATAGAGAAAGAATTGAAGGATCGAAGGGAACAGGAGCAGTAGTAGTTTAGAGTACATTGACGAGGTTGACAATTACGAGCGCGATCCAACTATCAGTATTTAAAGGAGTAGGAAGTGAAGATCCAGAATAATTATGGTTCATGGTAACATTGGTATGGAATGTACACGCAATTATGGATGAAAATATCAGAAAGGCCACCTTAGTTAGCGCACTGCAAGAATGAGCGCTGACATGGTACATAAAATACTGAAGCGGCCACTCGACCGTAGGGACAACGGAGCTCCAGACCAAACTAAAGAAGGAATTTAGCTAGCTGATGTGAGAAACACATTCAATAATAGGGTTCAAGGAGATTTCGATGATGCCTGGTGAAACCCCATGGGGTTTAGATCAAAGATTGAAAATTATTATCCGCGAAGCAAACATGACAGTAATGGATGTGAAACACTGCGCTTGGTTTATGGCATCATTAACACCACATCTGAGGATGACTCTATCACAACAGAAGATCCCAACCCAGGTTGAAGCGTTGGAGACAACGATGAGATTGTACGAAACTCAATTACAAGACCCTGGTTTGGGAGTTCTGCAAATCCAAGCGCAGATACAAAACTTGTGTTTATAAATGAAGAAGTTAAACTAGGACCAAGCACCTCACCCAGAAGTCTGGGAGGAAGTATGGTGTATAAAGTGTAGGAGTCAAGGGCATGATAAAGATCACTACCCAGTCTTGGTGAATTATGTGGTAACGGGGGGGACCGACACCATTGCGGCTAGAGGCATAGCCATGGTCAAGCGCAGAAAGCCCGCTCTGGTGCACAATCTCTCAAGTGGGAAGAAAACATAGCACCAATAACTGCCATCTACTGCCAAAATTCAACCAGACCCTCCAGTAGCTATTTTGCAACTTTTGCAGATTTGTGGGCCATGAGGAAAGAGACTGTCATAGCTATCAATTGTTAATGTACCAATCACATGCCTACAGAATTTAGACTAAGGCGTGAGGTTAGGATCTAGCTATAGCGATTGTGCATGGTAGGTTCCAGGGTCGTGGACGAGGACGGGGCAGAATGGGGCTAGGAAGGGGTCGTGGGTAGCTAATACGTTACAACTGTGGAGGACTAGGACATTACACGTGGGGTTGTGCCAACCCAACTAGAATATCATGCACTTACTGTGAGAAATTCAATCATGAGCTAATAGATTGCCCCACACTAATAGCACAGATTCGTGAAAAAAGGGTTGCGCAACCTGCGGCGACTCAGAATGTATAGATGATGAGCTCTGAACCTCGTGACAAAGACCCCCAGGTAAACATTGTAATAAGAAGTGGCATGGCCACAGGAGATGATAAAAGGAATTTAAGTAAGCAAGATGCAAGGGTTGGCAAGGAGACATATCTGGAAGCTAGGGAGAGCTTCGCGGAGGTCTCTACTCTAGGTAGTAGGGTTCAACTTGAGCAAGAAAAGGATCCCTCGATGATAGCTACCCTTTTAGAGACATGCATAAAATTGTTGCATGACCATAGGGTGGTTAGAGGTTTGCAAGAATTAATAAATAGGTGCGTAGGGACATGGGAACCTAGTGTGGTCCGCAAACTAGGAAAACACACAATGTGAATGGGGCAAGAGCTGTGATTAACGACACAAATTGGCGACTATGATATGGATCAGATCATTTTGAATTTGGGTTCGGATGCAAATATACTACTTAAACAAACTTGGGAGTGCATGGATATGCCTACACTACAATGGTCCCCTATTAAATTTCATATGGTGAACCAATAGAAGATCTTTCCCATGGGAAGGTTGTAGGGAATTATGGTAGATATAGAAGGCGCAAGCACCGAAATAGACTTTTAAGTAATTGAAATCGTGGATGAAAGTACGCCTTATCCTGCCTTGTTAGGGATAGACTAGGCCACAGACATGAATGGAGTTATTAATTTAAAGAAGCGGACAATGATATTTGAAATGAAGTCACTCAGCATAGTCATTTCACTAGACCCTGCTGAAGGACTGTGCTACATTGAACCCGTACGAAATGAAGACGGTGACGACAGATGAGACTGTATCTACAATATTTTTACACAAAGGCAAGGATGGGTCATGTCAAGGGAGGATATAAGAATATTGTTGGGTTGTGTCATATTCCTTCCACAACTATCCCATGTATTTAACGAGGGGTTAGAGAGGGGGAGGTCTCAGGGGGGTTTGAGAGGTATCCATAACCCCACTTTATGGGGTTGGGCGGACCCACCTGTGGTTTTGTGCATGATTTTTGCACATGTTTTTTGGACACGATGGTTTCGGTCCATGGTATTGGATGCTTCGACATGTATAAATATGTATTATAACATTGAAAGGAGGATAATGAAAAATCAAGCTGGTAGTCCTGATTTTGTGATCCAAGGGAAAATCTCTGTGTATATGTGTTTTATGTGTTATGCTCTCACATTGTTTATTTTCTATGTTTTAGAAATCGTATGCATGTAATTTTTGTATGGGGTTCAAACCTACATTTGGTATCCGAGTTGTTTTGGCTTCAAGGGGATGCCTTTTTTATTGAGGGGTTTCGCTCTGGCCTGTGGTAGACCCTATTCAATGGGAGATTTGTAAGATCGATTCTAGTGGTGAAAGAAGATGGCAAGCAGTGGAAAGATAGATATTGAGAAATTTAATGGTTAAAGTTTTGAGTTGTGGAAACTCAAGATGGAATATCTGTTGGTGGATAAAGATCAGTGAATCATGGTAGATCTGGGTACTAAACCAACGAGAGTGTCTGATGAGGAATGGAAGAAGTTGGATCGAAAGGCAAAGAGAACAATATGATTGTGTGTCTCAAATTCGAGATTGTTGAATGTATCAGGGGAAGCTACGGCAAAGGCTTTGTGGGACAAGTTAGGACTTTGTACCAATCTATGTCTCTAGTGAATAAATTGTTCTCATGGAAAAAGTTGTATAAGCTTAGGATGAAATATGGAGACTTGGTGACAGAGCATCTAAACGCATTTAATATTGTGGTAAGTTAGTTAGAATCTACTGATATTAAAATTTTAGATGAAGATAATTGCATCAGTTTGTTGTGTTGTCTACCAGATTTGTGGGATAGTCTCGTTATTGCAATAGGTAGCAATACAAATGACTTGCATTTTGATGAAATAGTCTAATCCTTGCTGATGGAGGAGATGAGATAGAAAAATATGGAGAGCCAAAATGGTGATGCCTTGTCTATACGAGGATGCTCCCAGAACAAGAACAAAAATACGTCATCGAGTGGGAGATCTAAATCTAGAGGGAGATCTAAATCTCCAAGAAAGCCTGTAAAGGTGGTGTGCTAGAAATGTGGAAAGGAAGGGCACTTCAAAAGGGACTGTAAATCTAAAGCTCATGATAAAGGAAAGGGATCTGATGACGCTCCTTCTATAGAGGTGAAAACCACCTCAAATGAAGGTCGGGATGTGTACTTGGCTCCTTCACACATGTAGATCATGAGGCATGGTTGATTGACTCAGGTGCATCCTATCACTTCACTCCCCATAGAGAGTGGTTCTGCAAGTATTAGAAATATGATGGTGGTGATGTCTTCTTGGGGGCTGACAAGAAGGCTAGAATTGTTGGTCGTGGAAAAGTAAAGTTGAAGTTGCAAGGTGGAAGGGTTAGAACACTTCTAAGTGTTCTGCATATTCCTACATTGGCTAGAAATCTGATTTCTGTAAGCAAGTTGGATGATGCAGGTGTAAAAACAATGTTCAATAAGGATACCTACAAGATGGTTGGGGAACACTGGTATTGATGTGGGGAGTTTGGGCTGGAACTTTGTACAATTTGCAAGGTAGCACTGTTGTTGATGGGTGAAATAGTTTTGTGGTTCCTGAAAGTGGAGCAGAAAATCTAGTGGCCTCTGGTGAGAATACCATGTTGTGGCATCAAAGTCTTGGACATATTGGAGAGAAGGGCCTTTGAATACTTCATGGTAAAGGTATGGTAGAAGGTATAGTAATAGCTCTCTAGATTTTGATTTTTGTGAAAATTGTGTATATGGGAAGTAGAATTAAGTGAGTTTCCCCTCTGGTAGTAAGAGGGCAAAACAAATATTACAGCTTGTGCACAGTGATGTGTTTGGACCTGTGAAGGTTCCATCACTAGGTAAGTCTGTGTACTATATATCATTTATAGATGACTTCTGAAGGAATACATGGATATATTTCCTTAAGAAGAAATCTGAAGTCTTTGACAAGTTTAAAGAATTTAAGGCTCTCGTGGAAAATCAGATAGAGAAGAAGATAAAGGTGCCGAGGGTAGATAATGGTGGAGAGTTTTCAAGCAAGGAATTTGAAGAATTCTGTAAGAAGTGTGGTATAGCATGGCATAAGACTACTCCATATACACCTCAGCAAAATGGAGTTGCAGAAAGAATGAACAAGACGTTGATGGAAAGGGAAAGAAACATGCTAAGTGTTGTTGGGTTAAGATAGGAATTTAGGGCAAAGGTGGTGGATACTGCATGTTTCCTAGTCAACAGATCACCTTCATCAGTGTTGGAGGATAAAACTCCACAAGAGGTATGGACTGGTAAGAAACCATCTCTTTCACATCTGAAGATATTTGGATGTGATGCATATGTACATGTTCCAAAGGAGAAACGAACCAAGTTGGATAGTAAATCTGAAAAGTGCATATTTATTGGGTATGAGGATGGTTTAAAGGGTTATAGGCTTTGGAACCCAATAACAAGGAAGGTTGTGTACAGTAGAGATTTGGTGTTCAAAGAGGTGAAAGATGTTATTAAACATGAAGTCCAACCAAAGGAACTTGAGAAGATAGAGTTTGAGCTAAAGGAGGAAGAATTAGACTCTACAGCAGAGGAGGAATCAGAATATGAAGAGCCACAGACTCTGGGTGTGAGAAGATCAATTCGAGAAAGAAGGTAGCCAGAAAGGTATAGTCCATCTACTTTCTATTCAAATTTTGCTTTGTCTGTTACTGATGATGATCCTAGAACTATGAAGGAAGAAGTAGATTCAGAGGATGGAAAACTTTGGAAAGAGGCCATGGTTGATGAAGTGGCATATTTGCACAAAAATGAGGCTTGGGATTTGGTGGACTTTTTGGATGGAAGGAAGCCCATTGGCAGCAAATGGGTGCTAAGGAAGAAGACAAATGCAGAAGGAAAGGTGGAGAAATACAAATCTCAGTTGGTAGCAAAAGGTTATTCCCAGGTGCCAGGAATTGATTTTGGTGATATTTTTTCTCCTGCTACAAAGGTAATTTCTATTAGATTACTTTTATCTATTGCTATTTCTTTTGATTTTGAGGTAGAATAGATGGATGTGAAGGAAAAATTTATTCATGGGGATCTAGAAGAGGAGATCTACATGAAGCAACCTGAAGGTTTTATGGTGAATGGTAAGAAAGAACTAGTATGCAAGTTAAAGAAGTATCTGTATTGGTTAAAACAGTCACCAAGGATGTGGTATCAAAAATATGATACATTTATACGGGGACTTGGCTTCACCAGAAGCATAGTAGATCACTATGTGTATTTTAAATTAATTGGTGACCGTGTTATGTATCTGGTCTTGTATGTGGATGATATGTTGCTGGTTGGAAATGACAAAGAAATTATCCAAGATTTGAAGACCCAATTTTCCTCCAAATTAGACATGAAAGAGCTTGGTGCTACAGACTATATTTTGGGCATGGAAATTAAAATAGATTGGGCAATGAGAAAGCTCTGGTTAAACCAGAGGAAGTATGTCAAGACAATATTGCAGAGGTTTAATATGCATGATAGTAAACCAATGAAGGTTCCTATTCTTGTAGGTGTGAGGTTATATGCTGAACAATGTCCTAAGACACAAGAAGAGGAAGAGGACATGCCCTGTGTTCCATATGCAAGTGCAGTCAGTAGCTTGATGTATGCAATGGTCTCTACTAGACTAGACATGGCACATGTAGTGGGAGTATTGAGCACGTTTATGTCAAAACCATGAAAAGAGCATTGGATAGCAGTGAAGTGGGTTTTCAAGTATTTGTGTGGCACTAGTGATTATCATTTGTGCTACCAAGAAAGACTAAGATTGGATAGAATTTTTTATATTCATGGCTTTGTTGATGCAGACTGGGCTGGAGATCTAGATCAAAGAATATCTACAAGTGGGTATGTGTTTAACCTATTTGGAGGTGCAATCAGTTGGATGAGTAAGAAACAATATATAGTGGCACTATCAACTACAGAGGGAGAACACATGGCAGCCACTCATGGAAGCAAGGAAGCAGTTTGTTTGTAGAGATTATGTTCAAGTATGGGGTTAGTATAGGGATCTATAAGGATAGATCGTGATAGCCAAAATGCAATTTTCTTGGAAAATAAGCCCGCATATCATTCAAAGACAAAGAACATTGATGTTCAGTATCACCTTGTGAGGGATATGATAGAAGACAAAAAGGTGTTGCTGGTAAAGCTGGACACTTTGAAGAATACTACAGATGCATTCAAAAAATTTGTGAGCTCTAGGAAGTTCTCATGGTGTAGAGAGACAATGGGCATTTTAGGGTTGGAAAAATGACTAAGCTCTCTCGTGGTCCCCTGTGGAAAGAAAACAACAAGTGGGAGAATGTTGGGTTGTGTTATATTCTTTCCACAACTAGCCCATGTATTTAACCAGGGGTTAGATGGGGGGAGGTCTCAGGGGGTTTTAGGGGTGCCAATAACCCCACTTTAGGGGGTTGGGCGGACCCACCTATGGTTTTGTGCATGATTTTCACACATGTTTTTTGGATGAGATGGTCTTAAGTCCATGGTATTGGATGCTTTAGCATGTATACATATGTATTATAACATTGAAAGGAACATAATGAAAAATCAAGCTGGTAGTCCCGATTTTGGGATCCAAGGGAAATATTTGTGTATATGTGTTTTATGTGTTATGATATCGCATTGTTTATTTTCTACGTTTTAGAATTTGTATGCAGGTAATTTCTATACGGGGTTAAAACCTACAAATATCATGAGGCTATGTAGAGTCGTGCACCACTGATTCAGATGAAGAAGACGAGCGGTGGCATAATAGGTTGAACGAAGTAACCACGTTACACTGCAATATGGTGACTAAATCTCTGTATTGCGTGATGTCCCAAGATAACGAATTGCCAATTTATGATGGGTTGACAATAATAGATGAATTTCTGACCAAATTTGAAATTGCGGTACCAGACCACCAATGGTTTGATGCGTTGAGATGGGCATTGCGCGCGACATCTTCGTGATGGTGGGGCACACATGAAGGGGCTTTCAAAGATTGGCACGGCTGCAAGCACATGATGAAGATAACATTTGGGAAGCCAGAACTACGAATAACAGAGAAATACGATGGGCGCAATGACCCACGCATGCACCTTACCAGATGGATCAAAGCCTATGGAGAGGAACCTCAACCAGAATGGGTGCACTTATTTTATCACACTCTGGACGTCATTCCCAAAAACTGGTATACTGAAGCAGAGCTCCGACACAGCATATGTGAGTGGGATATCTTGTGGGAA
>APFE031317076.1:0-13473 GCA_000404065.3 Pinus taeda | reverse complement strand
GAGAGGAACAATTCTACCAAATCATCATTATTATGTTCTTGAAAATCATAGATTTGGTTGATGCTGAAAACATATTGAACTTCTACCTTATCATTGTATTTATCAGCAAGCCATAAATTGTGTACTACTGCTAGTGATTGTGCTGATGGGTAAATAGTGAGTTGTTTTCTTTCAGTACCTCGTGAAATGATCATATTACCTAATCTACATCCTATGAATGCATCAGCAGTTGCTAACCATGGTCTACCAAGAATGATAGGGTGTCCTCCTAAATTGGATTTTGGCTGGAGAACTAAAACATCCACTCGATACTCCCAAGAGTCCAGTGAAACAATTATGTCCTCCAAAATCCCTTCAGGAATCACTTTAGACCTATCAGCGAGTTCTAGAACAATTGCTGTGTGCTGCAAGTTTGTGAGATGTAGTGTTTTCATGGTTTCAAGAGTCATCACATTTATTACGGCCCCAAGATCAATTAAGGTTTTTTCAATATGTATGTTGTTAATGATTGTAGTGACTCTGGGAATACGAGGATCAACATACTTTTCCATTGAAGTGGTGTTTGTCATAAGGCCAGCTAAATGTCTGATAACATGAATGGTTTGTGGATAAACTCTTTTCCTAGTAGGCTTCTTAAGAAAAGTTCTTTGATGGCTTTAGTATATATGGGAATGTCTTTTATGGATTGTAGTAGCGGAATTCTTATATAGACATTCTTTAGCTCATCTAAAACATCAAATTGTGGTATAGACATGGGAAGTTTTGTTTGGACCAATCGGTCTGGAAAAGGTGCTGGATGCAACGATTACATTTGTTTGTGTTTGATGTCATCATTTGGTTTCCTTTGAATGGGAGTTTCATTTTTATTTTCTTCGTTTTTTCCTTGTTTTTCAACTGCTGGAGATTCTTTGTGAAGTACCTTACCAGACCTCAAATTGATATTTTGCAAGGGTAATGTGGGATATGAGGGTCCCTCATCTACATTGTAAGTCTGTCTCTCTGCTCTGTTATTTGGATTTGGTACAGGTTGAGCAGGGATTTGAGTAGGTCTAGGAGATTGTGGGTTAGATGGAAGTTGTAATTGTGGTGGATTTATTGGTAGAGGAGCAAGCAATGCTTGTTGAGTGGGTTGGGGTTGATGTGGGTAAACAACTTGCTGCTGAGGATATTGTTGATATGATTGAGGATATGGCGAATATGGCTGATGGTATTGTTGATATGGCTGCAAATATGGTTGGTATGGTTGAGGTTATGGTTGATATTTTTGGGAGTATTGATGAGATGGTCTCCATTGTTGTTGTGGGTAAATTTGGTGCTGCCATGGCATGGGTACATTCCATGAATTTTGAGCATACATTTGATCATGTGTAGGATATTGTAAATTCTGGTTTGGGAACATACCTTGAGGTGGAGGCCTTGGCTGGCATGGTCTCTTTACGCCCATAAAATACACATTCTCCATATTTGTATTGGCTGCCATAGTACAATTCTGCAAAACCTTTACTTTAGAGCAATGAAATATATCATGATTTTCAATACAAAAGGCACAAACTTGAATATTTTCTAATGGGCAATCTTTTAAGGCATGTTTCTTCCGGCATTTTGGAAAAACGATAGCCATCATATGATCTTCCTCCTCTTGTCTTTAATTAGCTTTAAGAGTGTCAATTTGAGTTCCCAAGGTACTCAACAAATCTGTTTTGAATTCCTCTAACAAATTTCCTATTTCATCTCGTGTGACACTTACTGAAGCAGATTTTATGGATTTGGATGATATGGTTCTCTTTCCGATTTTGGCTTTGCTCCTAGATTCTTTTCACATAGATCAGCAATCTCTTCGAAAGGTAAGGTGGAAATATCACCTTTTCCCATCAAATTAAGATCCTCTAAGTATTCCGCTCGAATTCCCTTCAAAAATATTGTTCTAATGAGATCAAGACTCATGGATCGATGTTTTGATTTTTGTAAATTGTAAGCAAATCGTTCCAAGTACTCTTCTAAACTTTCATCCTCTTGTTTATTCATCCTAAAGATATCATCTTTAGAATCCTTTGATCTGCAATAGGGTTGGTATTTCCTTAGGAATATTCTTCTCATGCCATCCCAATCACTTATTGCATGCTCACCAAGTCCCATGAACCATCTTAGTGCTGATGCCTTTAATCTTGCTGGGAAGAGTTTAAGCCTATGGGCATCATCTGTGTAACCATATGTTCGACATACAATGTCAAACTCAAACAAGAATGAATCTGGGTCTTCTGAAGCCATGCCATAAAAGTTTGGTAACACAGAAGGAGGTATGTTTTTCATTTTTATTTCCTCATCCTGATTGTCTTCTGGTTCGTGGATAGGAAATTTAAAGGTTGACTCTTCCTCCTCTCCTCGATCGTGTTGTTTTTCAGGAGTGGGTCTTCTTGCTGATCCTCCTCCTTCCTCAGCCATTTTTATAGATTCTTCTAGTGATTTGATCGCTTGTTCAGTATCACTCGTTCCAAAGAGTTTTTCTAGAGATTGTGGAGTTATTTTCCTGCTTTCTCTCTTTGTAGAATATTCAAGGAGATGTTTCTTCTGAGATTCGTGTGCCAATAGGATTTGTCTCTCAATAAGTGTAAGTCTTTGGCCTGATTTGTGTTTATCCTCTAATTTTTGTATGGTGATTTCCTCAGCTGGTGTTGTGTGTTCAGTTTTTCCCAAAGGGTCTACTCCTGGTGATAGGTTAGTTTTTCGATGGGGGGTTTTTGTGAATCTACCTCTATTATCTCTAGATCTAGGCATAACCAAACATGACTTCTAAAGTGATAATCAAATCTATGTTGTGCTTTTGTTTGTTTTTGTTTATTTAAACTTTTTTTATATTTTGAATTTTTTTTCGAAATCCTCTAACTACGCCTCCCCGGAAACGACGCCAAAATGTAGTGGCCAATCTAGGGTGCTAGATTAGACTAGATTTATTATCAACCACGGTAAGTAAACTTCGAGGAACGTGTCTAAAGTCTATAGGCATAAAGGATTCCTAACTAAGTGTTTATTGTGATAGGCTACAATACTCCTTTACAAAAGGTTAAGATATGTTTCCTCTCACCTTAACACTCAGATCACCTAATTTATCTAATTGTCCTAAAGGTACAACATATTGCTAGAATGAGATTTTAATCCTCTTACAAGGATGATATGCAGAAAAACTCTATCTAGTTAACACTTAAGAATTCATGAAAAATCAAAAGCACACTGTATTTTAAATGCATGAAAATAGATTCTATGGAGATGCTTTAAAATATAACGATGGATCAAATCTCTAACAAGATATGGTTCAATAATCTAACGATAAAATCTTCAAGCTATCACCATAAATACCATTTGCGAGAATTTCTAATCAAATCGACAAAATCATAGCCATGGAAATAACAGTAAACACTATGCACACTATTCAAATTCAAAAACTACTAAGGAAATGAAATTAATAGTATACCAATCCACACAAGGCCCATCCACGCTTCAATGGAACAATGAAGTAAACTCAGGCAATAAGAGTATTAACGCATAAACGCTATTAGATTAACATGGTCATTGTAATTAAGTTCTGAAGGTTGCAATCACATACAAGAGTTCTGTTCTCAAACAATACACAGAGATAATAATCGTAAATGCTTTTGAAAACAAAATAATACACAGTCTTTATCTGCTTGTCCTTATCTGGATCGAATGTACATTCATTAAGCAAATGTTTCTTCTTTTACAATGGATTGATTTTTGGACATCTCTAATCTAAAACGATTTCCAAAAACAAAACGAAACCAGTTTGGGAAACCATGGCTTTTTACTGCCTTTGTAACCAAAAGGCTGGGGTTTGACCAGCATTGACTGCATAACCATGAGCTTTTGATTTGCTGTAGAATCGATTTTTCACCATGCATGTACATTCCAGGTCTTGTTCCCAGCCATTGCTTTGGCTTTCCTGTCATGCCACGTGTCAGATGATAAACCATTTATAGGATGTTATTACTTCTTGTAATCTTTTTGTTGAAAATTATTAATTTCTAACATAAAAAATCATAATTTAACTTTAATGTAAACTAACAACTATAATGTTATTAATTAATCAATTTTGTTTGATATAAGGGGTCTATGGAGGAAACATATAGACAAATGATGGTGTTTCTAGAAGAAAAAGATGGTAATGAAATTGTACCAACATGGAGCATACTGCATCTGTTGCTCCACATTTTTTGCAACGGTTGCGAGGATTGCCCCCCAGTTGTTGCAGTTGACCTTGCTACAAGGTCGTTTTCCCTTGCTATTGCGTGGATAGCTCTGGCTGCAACAAAGGTTGCCCTTGCTGTAACAAAGGTTTCCTTTATTGTTTTAGAGGTTTTCCTTACTGTTGCAAGGGTACTTGAATAGTTCCTCGAAAATTTTTGAACTAAATCGGGCCACAGCCACCGTGGAAAGTGGATGAGCCAAGCTAAACGTACTGCCAAGGTTGAAGGGTGTAAGGTGGATTAACTATTCCTTGGGAACCATATGGAAGGTAAAGAGTTTGGTATTGGACTTGAGCATCATAAGGCTGCTGATACTAGACATTGCTTGACCCAAAAAGACCAATGATATTTTGAACTTGCTGGTACTAGACATTTCTTGACCCAGCAGGACCAACGGGGTTTCGAATAATCCAAAAGAAGGTTGGTTCACACCAAGCATGTGAACCTATGAGCCACTCACATTGGTGGCACCTTACAATATAGAAACATTCAGATTTTCCCCCCTAGGTGGTGGCACATCTTGGCCATTGATCGGAGGTATTGAGGACGTGATAGAGACCACCGATTGAGCTAGATGGTAACTGGGAAAGATGATAAAAGAGGGTTCAAAATGGAGGATTGCACTGGGATTCAGGTAACAGCATGTTGGGAGGTCGAGTTCCCAAATGAATGGACCTATAGTAGACATGGCCCCAAATGCCCAAAAAGGGTTATGGTAAAGTGATGATGCACTAGGTGTACCAGAAACTAATTTTTCCAAGGATACATAATTAAGTAGCAATTCATAATACATATTGATGGGAATGCTCCCTATATAGGGGAAACCTTTAGGATGAAATGGATATTCTTCCTCCTCAACAGTTTGTGGAGTAGAAAATTCTTACTCATCTAGAGAGGTGACTGGAGCATCACCTGGGGGTTCCATATCTTAGACAGAATGATGGCGAACAACCAAAGAAGTACGAGGGGATAATTCCAAAGGAATACCCAGCTAGTTTTATAGATTTTACTGACGCTAAGGTGATATCACAACAGGGTCAAACAAAGGATTCGAAGGATAGATCACTAGTCCAATTTGACTATCAGTGGTCAGCGAACTCTTAGGAGTTTGAATGGGATTGTGCAGAGACTCTGGGCCAAAATCAGCAGGTGACCTAGTATCTGAAGTAGGTGGAGGACGTGATGAAAAAGGTTGAATGCTCAGAACAATTCCAAGTTCAACACCTTGGTCCTCGAATGACTCTGATAATTCAGGAAATGGCTCCTCAGATAATCTTTCAAACGAAGGAGAGGAAGAGGAACTAGGTGAACAAGATGGTTCAACCATGATGACCTTATCTTAGTTAACAAGAAAAGAGAGAGATAAACTTCAAGGCTTTAATTTTTTTTTTAATGGAAACTCACGATTTGGTCCAAAAAGACTAACAAGATGTTATAATATTGTGGGCAATCAATTTATTGAGACGCATAAATAGACTAGTGCTCTTTCATGTTTTAAGATTCGAGAAAGAAACAAAGATGACTCTATCACTTTCGATTGGAAACGAGCTCGAAAGGATAAAAAATCGAATGATATTTTGATTTTAATGAGTCAAAACGATCAAATGACTGCTCTGGATGGTCTAGGTAAAAAGGATTACAAGGCAACAGTGAACTCTAGAATACCTCCCAACGAACCGAGAAGTACGGGCAGGCAATCTCCCAGAATGTTGTGTTCAGTGTATCACATTTGCAAGGCAGCTGACTCAGCTTCCTATGGATAAAGAATTTCATCCTAGAGGGGTCCCCCATTATAAACTCAATGGTAGGGGGAGCACAAATATGTACTAGCGTTTCCTAATGCCGAAGCTAGTGACAACTGCTAGGTTTAAAGACGTCAAAACATGTCTCTAGCCTAGACCTTCTAGATGTGATCATGAGATTTCAAATGTGCCTTAGTTTAATTGAGTTCATTTTTAAAGTTTATCTTGAGTTATGTCTGAGTGTTCATGCCTCAGTGATGTGACTCGAAAAACCCTAAATGCAACTAAATGAGACAAGACCCTTTCAATTCGATGAATTGTCTACACTAGAGAGGGTAGAAAACACACAATCAAATGCAAGCAACTAAGAAAATGAAAGCAAAATGATTTTTCACTACTTCACTTTTTGAGAAAATAAACTAATGAAAAATACATTCCAATTCCTAATTTCCTAACAAGTATATTTCTAACAGTATTTCCAAAAGAAAAATGAGTTATTTTTATTTTCAAATGCCAATGTAATCCTAGTATTTAACGATGCCAGCTACCGTAGGAAACTAATGTAGCAAACGAGAATTTCATACTTTTCATGAAATGGTGAATTTTGTTTTTTGCATAAAACACTTCAATGAACAAGTTTTTTGGGACAATTAGGTCTTTAAGCAAATTAAAACACAAAAATAGAATCTCTTTCAGACTAGTGAAACACTGACTTTACCAAAAACAAGACAAGCAATGTGATCCATGATGGAAAAGAAATGTTTAGACAAGAAAAAGAAAACTTTTCAAACTTGTGGAATGGAGGTCAAAGCCGTAGAAGGACCATAAATGAAATACAAGGAGTAAATGCACCAACAACTCAACTCACTGAGTTCACAATCAGGTGAATGGATGACAATCTGGATGCCCTAGTTCCACTAACCATCTAATGACCCAAGAAATCAAGCGAAAGTATGACAAATCAACAAGCAAACAAATGAAATGAAAAGCAACTTTCTAGTTAGGGAGAAAATGGTCTAAAAGGCTTATGGGTTTGAAATCATGAGAGCAAAACATACTAGCCAAGATTTTGGACAAACCATAATCTTCACTTACAGGCATCGGTGCGACTGCTTAACTAACAACAAGAACCAAAAGGAGTTCGGCGCAACTTTTTTTCAACATATTGCGCTAATTGGCATGACTGTCAGTGAATTAAGAGTGTTGAGTGAGGAAGCTAAGAAAAAATAAAAAAAAAAATTAAAGCTGGGACCAAATTTGCTACTATGAATTTCAAACTCAGACCAGTAAGCAAAGGAAAATAGATAGAACCAAACGGAAAAAGTGGAACTAGAAAAGTTCACACAAAACCATGAAATCTCAAACAAACAAATAGAAGGATTGGTTCCCCAATATGGTCGCCAATTTGTGGTGAAGTAAAATTATGAGTGCAGACACAAACAATTCCTCTAGCCCGATGATGGGTATAGCCATAACCAATACATTCTATGGAATATTTCCTTAGGTTATAACCAATTAACAGGGCCTACCTCTTCGTATGCTTATCCCATTTGGTGATGAACTTGCTTGCTCATTCCAGCTATCTCTAATTTCCTTCTTCGCACACTTGAAACAAGTAAACAACATCAAACAACAACCGTGATAATAGACAAATTGTAATTTAACCTACTTAACAAGTCAAGAAACATTAATCCTTGAACATGTAAGATGACACATCATGTACAAAATCAATCGATCCTTGCATATATATTGAATCAAGAAGAGATTACAACCATTGTCTTGGCATTGTCATTCTCCTCTAACAAAACTAGGTTCCCACACACTTTCATTAGCATTCCATGATGGCCTCAACAATGACATTTTTAAGGCTCTTCCTTTTATCCTTCACACTAAACCAAATTCATGCTTCTCCTTGACAAAACTAGAGAGATACAACTATGAATAGTTTGTTGTTTACTCCAAACTTAATTAGCACTAGCACACCAATCTTAACACTACAACACTAGCTTGTGCTTGGGAAAAAGGGAGGTTTATATAGCATGAATGGATGGGAAATAGATCCTCCTCTCATGGGAGAAGGTCGTATCTCTTTAGGTAGTTCCATCCTTACAGGGGAAAGGATCCCAAACTGACATAATCGACCCCATCCGGCCAAACCATTTACCAGAATTCCATTACGAAGCTTCTAGAGCTGGAAACTTTGGATCCTTATTTAAAAACTTTCCATAAGAGTACCAGCGCAACTGGAACAAAGCTCAGTCACTCCATTCGGCGCTAGGGATAATGTTAATTCCTGCATATCAATGCAAGGAGGAGAAGGTTCATTAGTGTCTGTCCTGTAAATTGGGAAAAACAGGAGATTTTGAAGAAATGGTGCAAGAGGGAATTGTTTTGTTGATGAAGAGGGACAAAATGGGAGATTCTTCATGAAGGGAAAGCATGTAGTGTTCACTGTACAGGTCCTCCAGGATCTAGGAATGGGGAGTACAGGGACAGTGAGAAAATGTTGTGTAACACTAGAGATTCTCCAAACTAAAAAATTTCACCCCTAATGCAGCTAAAAAAGCTAAAATAATGCAAGATAAATGTTAGACCATATACCGAGAACAAACAACATGTTGAATGCTCGCATGGATTTCTTGCAATTGCCTGGGGAAGATTTGCTCCTCTTTCACTCCGGAACACTCTCACAACACTCAAATAGCGAAAATGAATGGTCCAAAACCTTCTTGTAGTCACTGTGGAGGTATGAATCACCTTAGTTAGTGATTGAAATAGACGTTTTTCATTTCCTATGTTGTTTATCATACGCCATTTCAATATACTTCCAATATTACTCATGCTTTGATGAAGAGGTTTCAGTGTTGAATTGTAGAAATGACCATGTTCGATTCACTATGAGCGCTTTCTTTTATGGGATCTTTTCTCGCTCTTGAATTGAAAAATCCCTTCGTTTTCATCATCAGGCTCGTAAAACTCCTACGACAACAATATGAGCACTTTCTTTTTTGGAACTCTTTCTTGCTCTTAATTGAAAAATCCCTGATTTTTTCCCTTCTTTGGGCTCGTTAAATCTACAAAGAAGGCATGAGCAGTTCATTTATCTCTTTTCCCTCACTCATTAAATTGAGAAATTTACCTCAAGTCTTCTTCATTTGACTCATTAAAATTTGATGAAGATCTATTTAGTTTGTCGTCTTGTGACTCATTAAAATTTCATGACGAATATCAAGTTAACTTCGTCCTATCATACTCTTAAGAAAATGAGGAAAACATTTATTGAGAATAGGTTTATCACTTTATCCAGACTCATTAGACTAACTTATGGAAAAGGAACCATGTCAGAAATACTATTAAAATTTTGTCACACCTGGTTAATAACTATGACAAAGGGACCCCCTTGGAGTTTCTCTTTACAATCGTTTCAGACTCTCTTAATATGAAAAGATCACTGATTTTACCATCTAGACTTGCTAAACTTAATCTGATGGGGAAAATTGGACAACACAATTACTTTATGTCAGTATTTTGGATAGGTTTTTTTTGCAGTAGTAGTTCCCTTGAACATGGAACTCCCTCAGTAAAACCTCCTTTTTGTTGACCTCTCAAAATGAAACTTACCATCCTATGAGTTTATCCAATATACTCCGTTGTTCTTGCATCCCTGTATCCTAACTCTCTTTGGTGTTCATGAGTCTAGAGTTGTCTGGTTAAAACCTTTTGTGTCTTGCCTTCTATTATTCAAGGGATCCCTTTATCCTCTGTTTCCTATATCAAACCATCAATCATATACTTCCATCATGCCCTCTGTCGATTTGACACATTGCTCAAATTTTTTCTTTAAAAAAGGATCATTCTTGTCTCATTTTTTGTCAACTGATGTAGGGCACATTATTGCCTACCATTCGACAGATATCTTCCTATCAACTTCAACACTCTATCTAGGAAGAAAATCCATAAACATATCAGTGCCTTGGAAATTGCAAACATTAATGGAAATTTACCTTATGTTTGATCAAGTGTTTTCATTATTGGCTCTTGATTGAATGATTCTACGACTGTCCAACAACAACATCATTATTCACACTCTCTAGATTGTACTACGCATCTTGGAGACCATCATCATTATCTATGGCCATCCTCGCATTTGTTAACAATTTTCATTATTGACTAGTAATCAAATGATTTCATACATGTTATACCTCAACACCTTTATTCACATGTGTCGAAATATGTTGTTAAGATGAAGCAGTGATCAAGACCTTCGGTAGAGGCTTACACCACTCAGCCTTATTTCCTCTCCCAAGCTACATACATTATTTTTTGGAGACAACTCGTTAGGATGATCCTATTATGACATAAGTTCCACATTGTTCTTAATGGTGGACATGATCATCATATCTCTCTGTTGAGAAATCACTTTGACATAGCTACTGTGCGTGGGAATACTCGACTCAGGACATGATTTTAGATTTTACATATGTGGTTGTATCAGGTTTCTCATAGTCCTGAATCTCTGATCCTCTCTCTCTTTTTCCAACATAGAATTTCTAAAATATTTCGGTGATCATCTTCACTTCTCATCTCACACTTTAGGGGGAATCTGTTATACAGGAAAATGACCTCCTCATCAGCTCAGAGGAGAAAGGCATTTTGATTGAAAGATTGACCAAGTTCACAATCGTAATTTTCAGGGTAACGCTCCCGAGGAACTAGAAAGGATCCTTATAACGCTCCTCAACCATGAACGAGGTGCGTTAGTCCCTAGGGTAACTCTCTATATTTCCTTAGGGATAGTGTTAGTCAGGTTTGGTGAGTTTTTGGAGGTCAAAGGAGCAGGTTGACTGAATAATATCCTACAATTTTCTCATATGTTTACCCAAAAAGCAGGAAAGATCCAGATTCAACCTATTTGAGGATATTATTATTCCTAACAGAGTCTAATGAACATGGAAAGAGCAATAAAGCATGGAAAGATCCCATTTTTTTCCAAAGGGAGCTCATGAAAGAGTTGGCAAGGTTTAGCCTCTCATTCTATATATTTGAGGATTGGGAGATTATGAAAAAGGTCGAAAGAATTGAAAGGATGACCTATTGACTGTCGAAGCTTTGCATTAGAAATTGGTTCACCAAGAGGTTAAGAATAGAGGGAGAGAGAGAGGATATGGAGGAGTAATGGAAGCTTGATGCAACTGATGGTTGTAATCACTCTTTCTTATCATTAATATAGACCTGCAGTTGTGTTGTCTGCCCCATGGTGTTGATGTTGTGATTCATTTACATGCTTATGCAATACCATTGATTATGAGTAGCTTAGTTCTGTGTAGTTAGATATCCTTATGTATTATTGTTTTGATTATCAAGGTTATATGTTGTAGTATTACTTCTTATCTTTTCTATGTGCAGGTATTGATCTAGGATCTAGCTGAGAGGTCTTCCACTCCACTACTTTGGGTTCCCCGCAACACTACACCAAGATGTGAGGTAAAACTCTTCCTTCTTGTTTTGATTATCATTTCATTGATATGGATATGTTCATGTCTCTTTGTGCTAGTTGCAGCTAATATGATATTTCTTCCAAGGATCTCAGGAAGATCCTTGAGGGTATTTCCACCACAATCACCCATGCATTAATCCCTATAGCACACATGCAGAACATGGCTAATGGTGCAACATATTCCTATATTTTGCAATGACATGAGAAAGAAACACTGACAGGGTTTATAGAAAGAGGGTCATAGGGAGACTAACCAATTCCAAAACTCGATCATAACCGTAATGAATTGAGGCAAGCATGGAGAACCTGGAATTTTCTGAAGTACCTTAAAATTTTGGGTGTTCTTGTAGTGGCTACAACACCACCCTTTTTTTACCTAGGATTTTTTTTTACAAAATAGGAAAATTATTTTCTTTTTCCCTCTCTAAGAATACATTTCTATCTATCTATGCTTTATCCTTATTTTTCCATCTCGTAGAACATTTCTCTCTGGTTATATTGTTTCTTATCTTTCCACCCAACATAACATTTCTCTCTTTCTATGTTGTTTCTTGGTCGCAGATTTCCTCCCTAGAATATTGGAGAATTATAGAAGGTTGCAACTATGACCACTATCACTTTCCTCTTTTTTGTCCACTTGGACTTAACCACTTCAATAGTTTTTCTGGAAACAAAGAAGCCAAAAATAGTTGCATGTTTTTTCCCATAATTTTTCGAAGAGAAAACAATTATTTTATTATAAAAAAATTTATTTACATAAGTCAATCAAACTTAGTCTTGGTCCTTTTTAGTCAATTTAGTTGTCCTAAATGTATTACATAAATTATCACCCGGAGTTGGTAAACTTGTGAAGTGCAAGTGCACTATATATGCTAGATGCCTTTTCAGTTTAGTAAGATAATGGTTGTGGATGGTTTATTTTTAAGGATTTTCTTTATTCCTATGTTCCTAGTGAAAACTACAGATTTATAATCCGTTCAATTCTTGAAAAGGAAAGTAAGGTAAGATATCATGATCTTCTTTAATTGACTATTGTTAGTTACTATGTAAATGATAAAAACAAATCTATCTAAATTAATGTTCTACAAAGATAATTACCTCTACTCTTAAAATAATTACTTCTATTCAAAGATAAAATTCATAAAGCAATCTAGATTAAGATCTACACACTGCAATTATCAATCTTAATTGAAATATTGAAACAAAAGGGGAAAGAATGTGATCTAAACAAATATACCTATTTATGAAAGGAAGGAGATTTATATACAATCCTATTTTAAACAGCATGAAATGAATTGAAATCGACACAAAACAAATAAAAATATGATAATGCAATTCTGGAAAAATAATCAAATGAACTGAACTGAATACTAAGAAAATGAATGAACCTTAACTGTCTGCAGGGGTCCTCCACAATTTTTTTTTTTATAACTCTATCTCAATAGTTAACTACGCATGTGTTATAGACATTTTTGGGCACTTCAACCCCAATCACAAATGTCCATAAACTGAGGGTTCTTAAGTCCCTAAAAGTGTTGCTTCACTGCTTAAAGGAACAAGGTCAACTGATTACATCATCTCCCAGAAGTTCTCCACTGAAAACTACTCAGAAATGGTCAAAATTGGACCATATGGAAAGCTCCATGTAGAGGGTGCAATACATGTAACATTCCCAATGTACAAGGGGTGATGCATACTGTTTTGCTCCCCTGTAGGGTGTGACGGTCGGGAATGGACAAATGGCAGGTACCAAAATGCGAGGTGGAAGATCATGGAATCTTCCAGAAGCTTCCCCTCTGACACTTGCCACTCCATTTTTGACCATGGATGAGTAAGAGATCTTCATTCTCCAAGTGGAAACAGGAACTATCAGAGAGAAGACACTAATCAAGATCCAAAAAGATGACTCACCTCTTTGTAATCCTCTATATATGGATCCCTCTTCACAGAGATCCGGAGGCTGGAATTTTGTAAC
>APFE031317075.1:56031-90330 GCA_000404065.3 Pinus taeda | reverse complement strand
TCATTTGTATCATCGAAGAATTGTTCATTTGTGTAATGTAAAGGAGGTTGCCCCCTCGAAGAGGCTTATTTCTAAGGTGTTCATCTATCTTTTCTATCTTTTTGTGAGCTGGTTTCATAACACAAACTTATTATTTTGGAGTTTGTATTTTCCATCTGGGTCATGAGGAATAACGACATTCAGATTACGAAGAGTTAATAAACAAATCTTTTGAGTAAATTCAATATACTATAAAAAAATGTATATAGCAGATAAACTACAGCTAGATTAAATTAATCTTTGGAAGTGTAATATAATAGGAAAACTCACGTCTAAAATTTTGGTTCACCTATAATTGTATATTTACTGATTAATTATATTTAATATTGATAAATTAATAAAATATTTAAATCTAAAACAGTCACATCCTCTATAGAGGGATTCCAGAAGTTTACTTTACCCAATCCCTAAGTCAAAATCCTTAAAAATAACCATGTTATAATGGATCTACCATTAAAAAAAAAAATTAGTTAAGGAGTATTGCAAGAAAACTAGCGCTTTATCTTTAGTTATCTAATCTAAAAGAAATTCCCTCTCCAACGCACTTAGTTGTTACATGGAATGTTAAATTTGGCCAATTTGTTATGTGTTAGGACATAGGTTTCTTTAAATTAAAATTATTCATTATAGATATTAAATTAAAATTATTCTTTATAGATACTACTCCTTAAACCAGGCTGACTATTTTCAGTGATGCCCAGGGTTAGAACCTGGGTGATGCCTCGCCCAATTTGGGCGTCCGCTAATGTGACAACTGGATTTTAATGATGATTTTGTAATGATCATTATAACATTGATTGCATAATTTATGTTAATAAAATAAAATTTTAATAATATATACATTTTTGTCTTAAAGTGCCTATCTATATCTATCCATAATACTTCTTGGTCTATATATATTTGTTAGACTACTTAGAAAGTTAATCATGTCATTAATAAATATATCCAAGGATTAATAACCCCTTTTATAACCACAGTAAGGACTAGAAAATACTAGGCAAATATTATAAAGTAATACTATGGCCTATAAAGACCCATGCATTTTTCTAAGAATTATTACGCATTAGGATAGAACACCATGCATTAGGCTGAGGTAGTGATACCACCCTCCTTGACCTCAATACGAGTAAGACCTGCCTAACAAGTAAAAATAGCAAAGTAAATGTACCCATTTGTGAGCTTGAATTTGTAAAATTATATATATGTTAAATCTAAAAGTATAGCTCGGATTTTCATAATTTTATTATGTATCTAGGAACAATTATGATGGTAAGGAAATATCAATGACGACGACGTGATTGAGTAGCATCACCAACACTAACACCACCACCGTCATCATCACCATCGCCATCACCACCACCAAGACTATCATCAACGCCAATCGCTTCAGCACCTGAGTTAACTGTTATAATGCCCTCATTGGAAGCCATATTGGAAACATTAAAAGGGTCGCCAATAACTAATACTAAAGAAGTGAAACCTCAACTTGAAGAAAGAAATCTAGTAGAACCTAAATATTTTGAGTATAGACAACCAAAGGAAGATATTTCTAGGGAGCTGTAGAAAATTAAACTCCCAGAATTTTTAGGAGGACGAGCTGGAGAACTTGTTGAAGCATGGTTTGAAGGAATGAACAGATGTTTTGCGCCAATAGAATACTCTTCTATTTCCAAGACAAAAATTTTTGTATTTCAGTTAAAGTAAAGCGCCTTGGTTTGGTGGGGGTATCTGGAAAAACAATTACACCTCACAACGGATAATGTTCCATGCGAGTGTCGAAGAAAGATTCTGAGCCAAGTACTTACCTCCATATTTTCAAGAACAAGTTTGATCCTTTCATACACTAGTGCAAGGTAACAAAACTTTGGAGGAATATAAAATAAGGTTTATGGAGCTTGTGAAATATATCCATTATTTATATATTGACGAACGTCAAGCAGAATGCTTCGTATATGGATTAAATCCTCGCATCATGGCCATGGTTAGGATGTGGAAGCCATCATCAATGGCCGAGCAATTGAGTTTGGCAATTATGCAGATGAGCATCTAGGCCTGCTAAAGATCCGACCACATCTCCTCCCATGAAGGTAGTTTTTCTCTACCCAATATTATTTGGATGAAAACTTTCCATTCATCTGAGACTCCATTCAGGGCTATCTTCAACATTACAGTTGGCTGAGGAGTGGACCCTACTGCAGCAAGTTGGTCTCTAGTGCCCTGAAGAGGCTAAAGATAGAGGTTCACCCCTTCTCATTTTTGTATCAAAGTCTGCTGCAACTTTTGCTCCAAATACATATTCCGTTGTTCGGAAGATCCTTCATATAGAGAAGACAAGGCTTCCCACATCTCTTGGGCCGTATCCTTGCCTGCAAGTGTGAGACCATATGGTCTCAAAATCCATTGAGAATGAGACTCTTTGCATTCCCCTTCTTAGCCTTGTACTTCTTCTTTTGATCGTTGTTAGTAGGAACAACTACAACACAATTGACGTAGACCTCAAGATCATATTCCTCCAGAATAGCTAAGATTCTGGTCTTCCATATGACATAGTTGGAATCATCTTCCAACCTGTCATGATCTCTGAGACCATGCGACGCCATCTCACCCAACTATCGAACTGACTCCTCTAGTCACTGCTTAGCTGCTGAGAAAGTGAGAAATTTGAACTTTCTAGCGGAATGTTCTCTAAGGAGAATATTCCCCTTCTACGTGTCTTCGTTCTTTTCTAGCGGATTTCTTCCCCGGCAGAAACTACACCCTTCAAGCACTATGTTGAGGCTCTGCATCACTCCCTCTACCTCTACAAATAGATGAACTAAAAATCGTACCTCTCTGGCGTCTCTCTTAGAGAGGGATTTCCTCAGATCTGCTTCCCAGCAAGAACTGCGCAATCCCTTCAAGGGGATTTGAATTGCTGGCAAGTGAAGCTTTTGGACTCACTTCTCAGCACTGCATTTTCTCTTTCTGTTTCAAAATCTATCATCTGATACCATGTGAAAATTCCTAGACTCGAAGGAACCCCTACTGCAGCAAATCTGAATCTACTCCACCTACTTGATTTTTAACAACATTAACCAAGTTGTTCTTCTGAATATTGATGCAGATTACTTCTGAAGCCTACACTAATTAAATATTTGATCTCATGAAATAGAAACTAGAGCAAAGAACAAGATACACAGAACACACTTATTTTTTGACACAATAGTCCCCGGAAAAACCCAATGCGGGAAAATTGGTGCAGCAACTCTGAGTTTATTATTATGCGGGGTAAATATCTGAATACAAATCTAGGATGCTCATCTAGCAATCCTTTACAGAGAAAACACTGGTGGAAAATCTGAGTGAGTTTTACCTCACTTCACCCGGCAGACTTTCAGCTGCTTCGACAACAAGACTGGTTAAACCCCGACTATTTCTGTGTTAGCTTTGCATCAGCCCTGCATCACCTTCTCTGCCCTTTTCTTCAGCTCTCTCAGCAGTTTTGGCAATTCTTGGCAGTTCTCAGTGGTTCTGACAGTTCCCAATAGTTTCGACTATTTTGACAATTCTGGATTTTGCGTGACAAGAAGCTTTTCTACGTCATCTCTTGCGACTACTACGATGCCTCTCTGCAATCTCTCTCTCACTCTCTATTCTATATTTTTTGGAAAGTCCTTCTCCTGGATTCTCTTTGCCCCTCAGCTGTAAGATCTCCCCAATAGGTTTTCCTCCCAAGAACTTCTCACCTCAGAAAATAGATTTCCTCAATCTCTTTGTGTGTTTCCAAATGAAACCCAAGCCTCCATTTTATACTTTTCTAGTTGAGACTTCAATGACCAGGATTAAGTCTCTAATCCATGGCTAAGATTAAAACATCACTTGATCCGCCTTCTAGATCATTCTCACCCAAATTTTGATTAATACCCATTAATATTTTAATTTGCCTAAGTTTATACTTAGGAACTCCATTAAAAATATTAATTATTTTAATAAAATACAATCTACGTGGAATTTCACCAAACGGTTTCTGGGTTCTTTAGAACTCACGTGCTTTAGACTCTCCACCAATTTTCAAGGTTAGATCACTTCTGATGCTACCAAAAACTAATAGAAAGATGCTACTAAACAATTGGTATGCAATACTAGATGATGTTGCTATGCAATTATTTCCAACTTACCTACAATTCCAAACATAATGGTCATAGCTTGCTTTATTAAAAATAAAAACTAGAAACAAATCTAACTGAAAATAAATAATAAGTGGGAAAGAAAAGTAATAGTTGAATCATATTACCTTTTGGAAATAAGATCGTGTGGCAATCTTCATTAAAATAATATGCAGGCGAAAGAGACCCCAATGAAAATATGCAATAGGAACATAGATCCCCCATTTTCAACTAATTAATTTTTAGTTGTTAACATCCCTACTTATTGAAAGAAACTGAGAAAGATGTTGCACTATATGTTATAACTAAACTAACTACTGTAAGCAACATTTATTTATTACGCTACTCTACTTGAGAAAAATAAATTCCTCTCCTCAAGTCTATAAGTATATCCAATGTAACCATCTGTATAATAGGTGTAAAAATGAATCCATACTCAAGTTTAAAATATAATATTCAATGCATACCTGAGTGTGAAGAACTAGTTGTCTTAGTGATGATGTCAAGAAGTAAGGAAGAATGAAGGAGTGGTATGGCCTTATAGTTGCTTGAAACCCATTTTCAATCAAATGAAAATTCTCTTGGTTTATCTCGTTATTTGGGTCATTTAGAATATGCCCCTTTACCATGTCATGCAGATATTCTAGCATTAGATGATTATCCTCTTGTGTGCTTAGAGGATCTGTAGATAGGCATGTTGAAAATTCTTCAATCTCAGGTTCTAATGGTTGCTCTCCATTGGATGTGGTCCATGATTCTTTAGTTTCTTTGAAAATATTGCAAGGACTCAGATCTTCCCATGATTCATGGATTTTTTGTTCTTCTATCACTCCTAGAGAGGCAGATAAGTTCTTGACTGCTGTCAAGATTTGTTCTTCCTGAGAAGCAGATATCCCAGCTGTTGCTAGAATCTTGATCATCCTTGAATACTACTTTGCTGGTTGCTAATCCCTATCATGCACATGGATTAATGTATCATGTTCTTATTAAAAATCCTAATTAGATAAGAAGAAAACACACTTAAAATAAATGCAAGCAAACTAATCATGTGCTTGAAGCACCACTGTGCTACTAGGATCCTGTTGTCACCAAGTTATCTGTTCACACAAGTTAGGATTCTCTTCTTTTCATGAATTGATCTAAAGGAAAACATACTTGCAAAGAAAAATAAAGATAAATGAGTCTTTAGATCCTACCTTTAATTCTTTGCATATGAAAAAGAAGCTAAAGAATCAATTAGAGACAACTAGACTTTGGAGCAACCCCACCATAGTGGACGCGTGGCTCTTCACTCACGTCTTACCGTCTTCTCTCCGCCCTTAGGTCGTCCCTAAAATCACTCAAAAAACATAAAAAAAAACAAATAATTACCTATTATCATTTACAACTCCCTGACAATGGCACCAAAAATGTTGGGGCAATTATATGAATGGTATATCGCCACAAATGAAATTATCAACTAGGGAATCATAATCAGTAGAGCTGATGCACTATATGTGCTGATAATAGATAAGTTCCTATCTCTGATGAGTATAGCCTAGATAAGAAGCATTCAAAACCAATACTCCATTTTACAAGTTTCAATCTATCCTCCTCACACAACTTAGAGATTAGAAATCATAAATAAAATCTCAGCAAGCATGTGATCTCAAGGTTCTTGCTTTGGCAATAAGTCTGTCCATTTACGGGCTCATGAAATAAAAAGATGGATTCAACTTTGTTTTCTTGTAGCAATTGGCCAAAATCAACTTACTGCAATTAAGAAAAGCAATAATTCCTAATTTAACTAGTTCTGAAGGAAGCTAAGCATTCTTATACAAGAAATGTTAGGTGTAACAAGAGTCTTCACTTAATAGCACATGTAGGTGAAAGGTGAGATCTCTTATCTTAACTTTTCTTGTTCTTCAAAATAGAAATCAACAATTAAACATACAACCTAAGAAATAAAGTTTGTATTCACGAAACTAATGAATCCTTGCTCAGAAACCAACATCTCCAGACTTATATCACACACTCTCAAACATATTATTTGCATAGAACAGAACTGTAATTACATCAAGTGCTTTGGAATTGAATTATAATACTAAGTCACTCTTCACGCACAAACCAAGATATATACACAATAATTATAATAAAAACTTACCTTTCTAGCTTTGGTGGGCCCTTGCTAAGCTAACAAGGAAAGATAAGAGAACACTACAGAACTAAAGACTTTATTAACACAACATATTTATCAATTGCTGCTCATAACATTGATTTCAAAAACAAAAAAAGGTTTACAAAACTTAATTGTTCAGTCACATTTCTAGCATAACAATACTGTCTAAATCTCTGTATCTATGTCTCTCTCTCTAACTAACAGTTTATCTAACACCTATCATCTACGAGCCTTCTATTATAGAGGAATGGTCATTACATACAGAGTTAAGGATATGATCAAATCATCATAAAAATGCTACTCATCGCTTTCCTTTACATATTGGGCTTCATCCTCATGACACGTAGTGCATGAGTGATGAAACGTATCTCAATTTTCCATAAAAAGATAATGCATTTGACCATCAGTTCCCTTGGTCTCATCAAAGGTAGCTCATTCGAACTGTTGAAGCTAAAGAGTCAGGTTTGGTACCCAATGAATATGATCAGTGCAAGACAAATGTCGGTATCAGATGAAGAGAGTCGGTACAAGATGGATGATATCGGTGCCAGATTAATGCAGGTACCAGACAAACATGGGTATGTAGGTACCAGACAAGTACATGTACTGGATGAATGCAGACACATAGGTACTAGATGAAAGCAGGTGCATGGGTATTGGATAAGTAACGTTGGCACCAAATGAGCAGGAATAGGGTCTAAAAATCTATTTGAGTCAATCCAAATAATTAGATTATAGAAAGAATCAATTATTTAATTTCTACTAACAAGAAATCATAAAAATCAAGATTTGAATATAAAGTACCTCATAGATACATAAGGATGCTAAATGTTATGTTCTTGAAGAAGGTAGGCAAGTGATGAGTAGGTTTCAAGGTAAAGTTGTCCAAAAATAGAGGACAATATAGGGTATTATAGGCATAAAAAAGGAGACCCAACGCCTTCTTCAGGTTCAAATGAACATAGGTTCATTGGGATTTGGCACACACACATCCTCATACCTAGGTAGGGCCTGAGAATGTACCCTAGGAGGTTGATGCAATTGAATGAAATAAAAATATCATATGGTGGCCACAATGAAAACAAAAGAAAAATTAAAATGCAAAAGATGGCCAGGACTTACAAATTAGCACATGGGTAAAAGGAAAGCATGAGCTCTACCTCACTCATATGGCGATCACCTATTTCTTGGTCCAATGTTTCCCTATATCATAGAAGAAAGGAAACCGTTGCATGCCCCAACCCTTAATGGGTGATGAATTGCCCCATCCCTAAGGGGGTAATAACAACTACACATCATACAAAGAAAGCTCTCATTCCTTGAGCTACGAACAATAATACAAATAAAAATAAATAAAAAGTAAAAGGATTTTAGAGGGGTGGAAAAGCAAAGGTTGAGGTAACTCATGCATACACTATTGCTCCCTTCTCACATATATACACCCAAGATGAGATGTTCCATCAATGTCAGCCCCTTTGGCCATGACACTTGGCCATGAAGTATTTTTCCCTCCATTCCATCATTATTCACATGGAACCTGTCGATTGAAGGGTGGACCAAAGATATGTCAATTCCCCTTGGGGTTTGAGAACACCTAATAATATCATCTATTAACCACTCCTACCTAGGGAGGTAAAACCACTACGTGACTAAGGCCCCAATTTTGGAAGAGAAAACTTATATTAAGTGTTAATCTGCCCATTTATTTCAATATTGGTTCACTTAGATGCAATAATGATTGATGTACCTAATGGTCAAAGTTACATCACCTTATATTGTGTGTAATTTGTAGGTGGTTCCATCTATAGGCCTAGGAAACTTAATTGGGGTCCATATCCTCTAGAGGATATGTTAACACTTTTAGGTGATGCGCTGAGAACAATGGGACTTTGGAAAGTTGCAGAGCATCATTTGTATCCATGGGAACCATCAACACCCACAAAGCTCATGCACTTTTCCCTATCTCATTTATGGGATGATGCACTTGGACAAGCATGCCCCTAGCAGGCTTAGTAGTACTACAAGGTCAAGCAATTGATCCAGGGCCCAGATTAGGTTTGTATCATTTATTGAGACATGGGATGGATAACACCATCTTCAACACCCTCATGTTGGAGTAGAGTTAGGCATATTTACCACTTGGAGAATCATGAGACCCATTTTTATGCCCCAAGTCCAAAAATGGGGCCCATAGAGGATTTTGTTAGAGATATAAGGGCCAGCCCCTAGAACATGATTTTAGAGGACCTATACACTTATCATGGCACTTGAATCCCTCAACATCAGCCCTAAAGGAGCCTATGCTAACATGACATCATCATTCCGGTTTGATCATGTAGAGATTAAATTTAATTCACAAAAGATACTAGGTTGAATTATGACCTAGGCCATTATTTGCACATTATTTTATGATTAGAGGGGCTTGTAGGCTAAATTAGGTCTCTATTCCTCATATAAATAGAAGAGACGTTCATTGTAACTTCTCATCATTACACCTTCAGAATTTCAGCCTCGCGTGAGGAATTTAGACTTATTTTCTTGTGGATGTTTGGAGATCTTTGGATGCATTTTGATATTTAGAGCTGATATTGGATTTTTTTGGAGCCATTATTTGGTATAATGGATGGAAATCTTGCATGTTATCTTGTGAGAGCACTCTATTATTGAATATATATTTCTTAATATCTAATGTATGGAATTATTGATTCTAGGTTATGCTAAATTGTGCCCTAATTTGTTGAAGATTAATTGAATTGATATATAGATGAATATTAGATGCATTGATAATACATAAGATGTAATGAATTTTCCTAGTGGTGAAGTCCTTGAATCTCTCCCATGAAAAACTATTTTTCCATTACATAGGTAAATGCTTGAAATTTTATTGCTAAGGCATCCAATTTCAACCTCTTTAGGAACATTGTTGGCTAATCTTTCTCATCCTAGACTCCATATTCCCAAAGGAAAAGGGAATGGTCTTATTGGTTGGTGGTCATATTCTATTTTTATCCATATTTTCTCTCTCTTAATTTAACCATTTCGAGGCAAATCTAGGAAACTAGGGCTTGGTGCAAATCCCTAGGAAAATAGAGTTTTGGTGATTGGAGAGCCTAATAGTATTTTCCACAAAATTTATCCTTTTGGTGGGCATCCACTTCAATTTCATCCACAAATTTTCTTTCCATAATTGTTTGCCTAAGGGAAAAGCTCTAGTTTCCCTTGCTTCAACTTAAGGGTTTTCTTGAATATTTCATGAGCCTTAGCATAGTTGGTATACATTGTTGGAAACATTTTCTATTAGCCTTGACCTTTGGATATCACAACATTCGTAAAATATTTCAAACCCTAGGTCTTGTGTCTTCCTTCCGAGGTCTTATAATAACAAGTGGATTTCTTTCTTGTGAAGCCTTGAACCTAAATTGTGCCTTTCTTGAAGAGCTCCAAGTGAGGTCATATTACATATCAACCTTAGAACATCTATCATAGGTAACCAAATTCCTATTGGGACTCCTCCCATCGGTGAAAGTCCATAAAGAGTAGGGGGTTTTGGCTGTGGTGATAGTGGCCCACTATCCCATCATTGGATCTTGGTCTAGTTTATGTCTTGTCTCTTGGTCTAGTTTATGTCTTGCAGGGTTTCCCTCTCTAAGGCCTGCTAGATTTTGTGGCAACAAGCCCCATTGAAGAAACCACAAGCCTTGTCATAAGGGATATTTGGATTTTTCACAACTATGAGGGTTTTTTGACACAAGATTCCAATAAACCTTAAAATAAATTCTAATTTTGTGGATTATTAGTGCAAGGATCATATCAACCATTGAAAAAACATGAAATTTCTTGAGATCCAAGTCCCTAACAAAACAAAACAAGGCATAACTTAAAGGTTTTTCCTTATTTATCTATTACCTAAGGATATAAAGCATATACTAAAAATCCTTTATTTTATCTATTTCTCTTGCAATGACAATCCCTCATATCTCATTACATTCTTGAAAATCAAGAATTGTTATTGGGCCAAAATTCAGATGGGTCTCTTATCACAAATGGTTTAAGGTCTAATTGGGACCTGATACTGGAGATGGCCCCTTAACTATTTTTGGGTCATTTTCCCTTATCAACAAGGCCTCATATCAATCAACACTAATTCATCCATTTCTCTTTTGAAAAACCAGAGAGGAAGTCTAGTTGTGTTGTATTCACCCAACATTGCCCCCTATCTCTTGTAAAATTCAAATCCCTTCCTAAATAATACTTCCTTGTTTCATCACTCCTTACACTAAAATCCTTTCTCAAATGCTCACCCTATTTTATACAAGCTATTGACCTTTCAAATTGTAAACAGTTCCACATATTCTTCAGAAAAGAGATCCACACTTATGCCAAAGTCAAATATCTTAGAATTAATATTCCTAAAAGATTTTTGTAACAACCCTGGTGAAAATTTCATGTAATAAAACTTAATAAAGGCAAAATAAGACCATGGTTAAGGGATACTTATTCCAAGTTGAATGTTGGACAAAGATATCCTAGTTGGCATCACTAGATGTGTGTTTTAGCTAAGGAAAATTGGCAAATGCTAAGACAAAGGCATTACAAGGAAGAAAGGCATTTTTGGCACATTTATTTATGAAAATAAAGGAAACTAGGAGAAAATAAAGGTAAAAGGTCACAGGTTGCATGTGAGCAGGAAATTGAAGGTAAATAATGAAAAATGAAGAAATTAGAGGCCTCATTAATAAAAAGGCTTCTAAGGATCAATTGGTAACCTTTGGTCAGTTAAGGTTTGGAGCTCTCTCATTATTCTCTCTCTCTTTCTCTCACTCTTGGTCACTTAGAGTTTTCTTGGAGCACTCTAGCTTTGGATCAAGGAAGGAAAAACAAGAAAAGGAAAAGGAAGAAAGCAAGGATCAAGGAAGAAGAGTAGGATCAAGAAGCTTCAATAGTAATACTTGTAGGTAACCTTTTTCATGTGTTATTTCATAGCTGGTTTGGACATGCATGAATTTTCATGTTGGTGTATGTTTCTTTTGCTGTCAATGGCATGGTTTTGCTGGATTATGACAGTGGTTTTCAGCCTAGCCTTGCCTTTTTCCAGATGCCATGGTGTTGGGATGTTTATTTCGGTTTTGAGCTTTGCTTTGCTGGATGGATTTTAGAAGACGGGGTGGAGGTGGACTCAAGGTTCATTCCCAAAGGCCTAGGAATCCCTTAACTGGTTTTGGCAAGATACACGGTAAAGCCTGAGCGAGAATTCTCGGTTTAGGTCCTAGTGATCCGGGTTTGTATTAGGGTAAAGCCTGAGAAAATGGTCTCGCTTTACGGCCTAGTGATCCATGATTAGATTGTGGTAAAGCCTGAGAGGCAAGGGGAGGGAAAATTTCTCAAGGATAGTGATGGATTCCGGATAACATTCCAAGTTCGGTTCAATTGTGATCAGAGCACCGATTTTGGTGTGATCACGGTTTGGTGAGGGTGGAGGTGGTTTAACCTTTGGATTCCCCTTGTTGTTCTTGGATTGGTTGTTCTATGAGATCCCACATTCATGGTTGGAATATGGCATGGGGGTGACTAGCTGAAAGAGAGATTTGGTTCAGTCATGTATGGTCGGGTAGTACGTGGAAGTCCCAAACCTGGTCATATTTTCCTATGATTAATAAAATCTAAGTTCTCTTACTTTTTTACTTGTTTATATGTGGATTTAATGGCTGTCACATCTTTGATATTTATAACATCTAATGTTGGTATAAGCATGGTCATGTGACGGGTTCATGTCATGGTTATTTCATGTATTTACCTGTATTTGCTAAATTTTTGGATGCAAGACCTAATTGATGATATAATATTCCAATGGAGAAGGAGGTGATCATTCTAGTTATGTTTCATAAGTTCTTTCAGTCATTTATGCTCTGTCTTGTATCCTAGACCTGTAGGTTGCATTGATGCCAAATGTTTGACAAAATTTCAATCCCGGTTGGGGATGCTCAAGCCCAGCCCTGAGGTTGATTTTTGATTTATCAACATTGTTATCATGTTTTTGATGGATGTTGAAGGTTGTAGAAAGTTATGGGAAAAGGTTGGGATTATGGGCTAGAAAAGTGGCTCAAATCTTAGGGTCACCGGCACAGGTCTACTGAGAAAAGTCCACAGCCACTGGCACAAAGGCCTATGAGAGCGACTTTAGGTTTCTAGTCACTCCCTTTCCCATAGCATGAGAATGAATATGGCATAAGAGATACAAAACAACATTGGGACCTAGGGACAACCTGTCTAAGTGGCTGACTTGTCTCTTGAGGCTTATGTTAATGATGTTGGATGACTGTGTGATGTTCCGTCGATTCCATTTCCTTAAGGTCACCAAGGAGATTGAATCCCTTATATTAACCTATCTCATCACATGTTTTCCCGGACATTTGGATGCTTGGGTGGACCTATGAGGAGAGGGTGTTACAATTATTTTCTCCATAAAGTAATAAGGCCCACTAACTTGCTCATTGGATCAACAGATATGAACTACCAATCACAATTTTTTTTCCAAATCACCCATCATCTTCCCCCTTCACTCACAATTACTTATAATAATAACATATATCCTATGCATATCCACCATATTCTTTAGGTCTTGTTTCTTGGAGGGATTTCCTAGCCTTTAGACATTAAATGACATTATAATAATGATAAACCCTCCACTAGGTATTTACACGCTTTAAGAGTCCCCTACATTGATTTTTGTTTTCTAGTCACTATTTTGTTATTGTCTTTGGACCAAGCTAAGGAAACATGAGACTTCCTCCCCCTCCCTATCCTTACTTCTTCCTTTCATCCAAAAATTCCTAATCCCTTTTATGTCCAAAGGTTTAAAAAAGAAAAAACAACTTGTATGGATATTACTTGAATATATATGAAACCCTTTAGGATCAATGACTCCCTCCATTGATGTCGAAAATAATTCAATAGGGATCCTCCTTAAATCTAAGTGGTCGAGATGTATTATACCCTCAAAGGTATTTTTTAGATTGTGAATCGTAATCCTTAATAATATCTTTATGATTTATACACCTTCAAGTTTTAAATCCTCCTAATTTAGACCAATTCTCATTACTACTAACTAGGGAATTCTTTGAAGTATAAATAGACAAAGGAGAATAACAAGTCAACTTATACCCTTAATCATTGATCTTGGATCTTATTCAACACCTTCCTTCACTATGTGTCCAGGTGTTCATAATGAAATTATCATTAGAGTTATGAGATCCAATCCTAATCTCAAGTAGAGTTTCCTCCCCTCTAGAAGTTGAAAGATTCCCCCTTTTCAATGGGTCTTTGAACCCATTGGATCTAGATTTTTTTTCCTCCAACTTTGTATTACCCTTTTCTTTGTATCAAAACCTAGAAATCCATATTTTGGATTGGTTTCTAGTCCCCCTTCTTGACTCCTATCCTTCTTGTGAACCTAAGTGAACAAAGAGATCGAAACCAAGAAATTCTCTAGCAAAATGGTCCAAGGTTGTAGTTCCTAAGGAACTCAGAGGAGAAAGTCTCAAAAAAATCTTTCTATTTGCAAAGGCCTTGGTTGGTAGGATTTGTGGAGACTTATTTAAGACAACTCACTATGGGAAAAAATTACAGTCCATCAATAATTCTTTGGTCTATCCATTATAGTCTGTATTTGATTACCTAACAAATCATTTAAAAGCTTCAATGTATGAAAGGAAATGGTGGTTTCATTCCCTTCTGATTGAGAATTGGATTGCTTAGAAAATTGAGGGGGGGGGGGTGGTGGTGGGTTTCACAAATTCACATTGGAAGGGATCCATGGTTTGGTATTGGATATCATTTTGTCTTGTCCCAACCAAGATTAAAAAGACTTGAAAAGGCCAAAATTCTTTATTTATTAGAGTTCAAGGTAAAATCTCCACAAGCTAGGGGCTTGGTTGGATAGAAATTAGCCCAACTATTGGGACTAGAAGGAGAACAAGCTATGGAATGGGATTGGTATATACAACTGCTTACCTAAAACATTATAATACTAAAGATTGATGTTCCTAACACACTTTATTGGTCCAAAAATCCCAAAATAGGTGAGTTCATAGCCAAGCTGGGTTACAAGGCATGGGTCGAGGATCACTTTGAAGGTCACAAGTCCTGGTGGTGGGAATTTATTTGGAAGGTTAAATCCCTACTGAAATAAAAAATCTCTACCTGGCTTGCACTTAGTAACAAATTACTCACATGGGAGGTCCTCTGCTCTCATGGATGGACCCAATATATGCCCACTTTGTAATTCACAGGATGAAACAATGCTACATCTATTTGTAAAATGTTCAAATGCAATCAAGTTATACTCACACATTCTCTCAAAACTCAACCCTAAAGCTTGATGGAATTCATAAACATTTATTGATAACTTTAGAAAATGGACCTTGAATAAATTTATTCAATCCTTTCCCAACCTTCCTTGCATTATGGATGATAATATATGGAAAACTCACAATCTTATTATGTTCCAAATCAAGGAGATCCCTACTAAGTTGTGAACCACAAAAATAATCTTATATGCAAATGAATATAGGATCTGAGTAGAATTTGGCTCGGTAGAAGGTGCCACATATGACAAAGCTCGATTATGACATTCCATGGGGCTACTTCAATGGAGCTAGCTAAGGACAACCAACTTGTTGTGGTGTTGGAGTAATTTTATATAAAATAAAATACATTTGCATTAGCATTGTTATTGGACTAGAAGGGGAACCAAAAATAAGGTAGAATTCACAAGGCCATGGTTTCTCCTTGAAATAGCTAGAAAGAAAAACATCACCAGAATACAGATACTTAGTGGTTCCAAGTTGGTCATACATTAGGCCAATAGAAGGGATGTGTTGACGGTGCTAAAACCACCAATACTAAGGTGATCTATCGGATGTGAAGTCCCAATTAGACCTCACATTGTTTGGTGTAGGAGTCCCATTTGATATAAAGGCCCAGTTCCCGAATCCTTAAATATTTGCCTTGGCTCTAATTGTCAGCAAGAAAGAGGGATGCAATGGTGTCTTAGGAAACAAAGAGGTGTGCCTGGTGAGTGTTCAGTTGTAAATGTGTCAAGGTTATTCTACTGCAGAGAGGGAAGAAAAGTGAGCCTATAAGTGAGAGGTAATAGTACCACCCAAGAAGAGACACACATGAACTAGAAGGATCCATCTAACACCCAACGAAATAGTCCACAATGGATGTGACGGCTGTTACAACCAATAAATGAAGAAAGATCTGTCTAATATCATGTGGAATAGTCCACAAGAATGGGACAACAATAAAAACGATTACAACACTTTCTCAATAAGATAAGAATTAAAATAACTGAAATAGTTCAACTATCTTAGCACATGTGAAAGAAAACATGAAATACAAATATCCACAAAATAGTCTTACAAACATTCATAATCCATGCATGAAGAATGTGTTGGCCTTGAAGGCTTCTATTATTAAGTAAAAATTCCAAGACACATGTTTACAATGTACATCACTAGCTCTAGTAGTGGAGCATTGGAGCCACTCCTTACTCCTCAAAGAACTAGCTTATCTCTCTAACGCCTTGTGGGAGTAGCCAAGGTGAAAATTCCATTGCTCATACAATGAGGGAGTATATATAACCAAGGGTGACTCTTTGACTACCCTTATGACAGTTTGACTTCCTATTAATTTTAAACTTACATGATTCTTTACATTCCATGTGTGTCCTTTGGACTTCCACTTTACAATACATTTTTAATGTAACAATATACATGATCCACAATAGTGATGTGGCATATGACTAATCATGACATGACACGACATGACAATGTTGACATGGAATGATTGATAATGTGGCAATGTCAATTCATTATTTCTATTGAGCGTTGGATTCCTTCTTGAAGAGGATCTCTCTTCACCTCCACATGACTTGGTGGTAAGGAATCTTCAATGGTCTTAAGTCTTAGATAGTGGTTGCAAACTGGTGTCCCTTTGCTTTCTCTTGATTGATCAACTTGTAATTTTAGGTACAAGAGAGTCTTTAAGAATGCTTCTCTCCTCCTTCTCCTCATCCATCATCTTTCCATGACATGATAGGGCACTTTTTCCTACAATTCACTCATGATGAGATGACATCAATTCGAAAATCCCCTAGTCTAAGATGGCGCATTTTGATCCACCAACTAAGCACAGAATAAGTAATAGGTTGGGAAGAGGGACTCAGTGACTATGCAGTGTGTAGCTCCAAAATGCAGGGGAAAATTTTGATCTCTAAGGCTGCGCATCTCAGGCAGGTCTGAGGGAAAGACTGTGCATTTTTTGGAGCCAGTGGGACAGGCTGACAAAAAGACTATGCAATTTCCATAGCCAGTGGGAGAGGCTGAGGGAATGGACACTGGGAGAGCTAACTACGTAGTTTTGGGAGCCAAGGCAGGTTGGTATACTATGTAGCTACGCAGTTCAAGGGCTCAGGGGATGAGATTGAGGCTTGAGGATGAGAAGTGCGCAGTTTGAGCCGAGTTGGGTACATGACTGCACAATTCTGGAGGTCAAGGTTGGGCCTTGGGCACAAAAATTGCACAATGCAACAGTCTTGGGAGGTAGGAATTGCGCATTGCGCAGTGCCAAGAAGCAAGGTCACAACTAGAGGACTGAGATTGCACAATGCACAGCTTGGGAGAGGCCCAGTGAAGCTAGGTTACTTGGTCGAGAAGTTTTTCCGAAAATGGCTAAGTGTGGGATCGATGAGATTGGTGTGAATGGTGCTGAACTTTGATTGTGATCACACACTTTGAATATTTTGACGACAAGATAACATAAATCATCCAAACACATGAATGAAGCATTTCCTTATGTGTTATAGATTTATGACAAGTTATGACCAGTGCGACACTTAAGATGAACTTTGGGACGATCGTGACTACAATGTCCCTTCCTAAATGATTTTGGAACAAGATTTATTTCTACATTTTGGGGGCCAATTTTGGTGAGGATGGGGCCCATTTTATTTTTGATAGAAGACTTAGGAGTTAGAGGCAAGTTAAATTTATATTATTTTGTTTTGTTAATGATATGTGGAGACCACCCACATAAGAAATACACACTCCCTAAGCCAATGATTCGAAATGCATGAGAGGGAAGAAAGGCTCCACACAATTTATAAAAGGAAGGCAACGCACTTCATTTGACATTCTTCTCTTATCAAATTTGATTATGTTGCTCAAGTTGTATAACCGGGTCACTTGCTATTTAACAAGAGTTTTCCAAGCAGAGAACTCACCCTTTCTTCATGGGACTATGAGTGACACCCTAGAGAGTTTCATCCATTATCATCTGAAGGAGATTTGTAGAGAAATTTCCAGAATTTTTATTCAGTTCGCCCAGCAGTGCGTATTTCTGAAGGACACAATAGTGGATCTAGTGTGGCCATTGCAACATTCTTCCGCAGGGATATTGCCAAGAGAAATTAGGAGAAGAAGGCTTCATAGATTTTTTGGTTATTGGGTGAGTTTGAGGGCTGGAAGTGGTACCAGTATTCATGAATTATTTTGCAGACTTTGTGGCTAGTGCAGAAGAGAGAAACTGAGCATACATGGGAGATAGATTTTTAGCCATTGGGGTTATTGCTTTCCGTGAGAAATAAGGGAAGTATTGGTGGAGTTGATTGCTACATTTCATGAGTGTCTGGGGAGGATTTTGCTAGTGTATTGGGAGGCATTCTGCTTCAGTAGATTTGGAGGGCATAGGGCCTTTTGGGGGTTGATTTTGGAAGGTCAAAACTAGGCCAAACCATTTTTGGGGTTTTGACAAGGACCCCAGATATAAATTTACAGAATTTTCAGAGCACCAGAGCTGGGGTTTTCAGCTGTATCTTTGTAGAAAACAATGCAAAATTACTAGGGATTATGCAATTCCTTTTTGGGGGCCGATTTTGGAAGGTCAAAACCAGGCTAAACCATTTTTGGGTTCTTTACAAGGACCTCAAAAATAATTTTACAAATTTTTTTTAGCACCAAAGTTGGGGATTTCAACCATATATTTGTAGTAGACAGTGCATATATGTTGGGGCAACGTAGAGCAACAGTTGGACAGTTTCTGGGTTATCATTGCTGCACCTGGGCATTCCTCTGCTTGCAAAAAAAAGGCAAGCCCAGGTGTATTCCTTCCATATATTTTTACTCTTGCACCAATTATAATAAAATGGCTAAGCTACTTCCATATTTCTGATTGTTCTAAGTGTTTACTAAATTGTTTTAAAATTTTCTATGGTGTAAATTTGCTATTTGCTTGCATATCACTATTTTTCCTATTTTGGAACATTATAGTGGTATCAGAGCCATAATCTTGGCTCAGCCTGTGGTAAACGCTTCGTTCTATGACAAGACCAGAATAAAAAGCTAAGAAATCATTGGATCCAAAGAAAGATTAGAATCAAACAACATGGAAGTAACCTTTAATGAGGTGATTAGGATGAAACAAATGATGATTGATGTGGGGGAAAAGTTGATTCATTCTGCAATTGGGAATTAAGACCATTCTCAATTATACAACAAATCCAATATGGCCAAAATTATGGGTAATGCATCAAGATGGCAAGACATGATTGCAATTGATGTGGATTTATTGGAAGAAAATTGGAGGGAATACCAATCGTCGGGTCATGGTATTAAGACTTCCCTCTCTTTTTGGGAGTTTTGTGAACTAAGAGGTATGCACAAACCAATGGTGATTTAGTGGAATTATGTTGGGATGACGGAGTGGATTAAGGAAGAAGACGAGAGAGTAGTTCAAGGGGCCATGGTTGGAAAAGAGACAATTGAGCATACACTCATTGATGAGATGTCAATTGTTGTTGAGGTATCCATTGATTTGGTATCTTAGGTTGTGACCAATTTCTCAGGTGACAGTAGTGCACCCAGGCTGATGTGGTGTCAGGTGACATCGCCACTATTGATGAGGAGCCAATAGGTACATAGGCATCCAAATCTATGATAGAGTTATTGGACGATGGTCACCTATAACTGAATGGTGAGCATGTCTTACATGTTGGGTGTCTATGGAGGAGCAGTCAGAGGCTTGTTTAGAGTCCATGATGGATGAGGATGTGCAACCATCCTTTGGTCTAGCCATTGATGAGGGGCATCATAGAGACCACACATTGGGATTTCAGCATAGTTCACTTAAGAGGCACACTAATCAGATTTACATCGTTGTTGGCCCACCCTTATGCATTGTTTCGAGGGAGGCAGAGTTGTTTAACATACAATAGGGGATGACTAGGTTAGCAATGGTATTGGGTCACCTTTTCCCTTTGGAGAGAGGGAGACAGAGCTACCTAGTCAGATCTCATGTGTTGACCTCAAGAGCAAGATGAGACGATCAGAGTTGCACAAGGTACACCATCTGCATGTCGGGGTTGTTCTATGTGTGAGAGTTTGCGCATTCGATCCCTCTCTTGGGGTTGGATGGTGAGAGATTCTAAGTTGGTATTCGGTGGAGTGGAATGGACTCATGGAGATTCATAGTTTGGAGTAAGGATCAGTGGGACCTCTTAGACATTGAGGGCACTAGAGGCCCAGGTTAGCACTGGGATCTAGCTCGAGCTCCCTATCCAATATCAGGCATGCGAGATGGATATGGAATTGATGAGGTAGTTGACCCAATGACTGAGCACATACATTCTCGAGGGGAATTCCAGTCGGCATTAGCAGAGAAGAAGTTTGTGAGCAAGCTCCATGGATTGTATTGGCATGTTGGTTGTGCATGGTGTCGCAAGATGATTAGCATTCTCCGGTAGGAGCTGGTTGGAGGAGGTGGCATGGGTAGGCCATTAGACTAGATATTGTATGGAGACAATGTTCTCCCATTGAGGTTCAAGACTTAGGGGTCACAGAGGATTGACACAACAAAGATATCCCCTCTAGCAAGAGTGGAGTTAGGGTGCTAAGGTCTACCAAGATAGATGCGGGGACATGACACATGTCATGGTGGGGTCACTAGTAGAGTGGCATACACTCTGGCACATGTGAGATACCATATGTCATAGGTGGTATGATAGTAGGATGTGGGGGGAGTGACAGGTGCAATGACACAAGCAGGACACATGATGGTACAAGATGGTATAGCCGTAGCCGAGGGTATCCAGTGGTGTACAGGGACATGTTGCAATGTACAATGGTATGTCGAGAAGTGCGGTGGTACTTGGTGGTATGTAGTGACACATGATGTGGCACAACAGGATATTGGAGCGTTTCCTCGAGGGAGACTTATGGACATGGATAGTAGGTGTACCATTGGATGAAACTCACCTAGGATTGATAAGGACATTGTTGAGCATTTGGGGACACCATGTCTAGTGGAGGCAGGGCCTTGAGGGAGTAATCAGTAGATCCGAGGTGGAGAGAGGGTCATCCATAGGATTACTCTTGAGCATTTCGGTAGACTCTTGATCATACTCTTTGGGACATACCCACCCATCATCCTCTAGTGTTGCTTCCAGTCACAAAGGTTTTGGTTGTTGCACTTTGACACTCTCCATTCAGGCAACAGGACTTGGGAGGCTCACCCTAGGCAGTTGTATGAGACACCACGTGTCATGTGATGAGAAGAGACTCTATAGTTGAGACACTTGGTAGGTGCACGAGTTGATAGTTACAGAGATAGGGATGGCATGGTTGATTGTTGAGGTAACATATGTTCCACCCCTAGGTTCACACTTGGGGAGGTGACCGAGAGGGAGTTACATGGTTCTTTTTCAGCTGGATAGCTCGAGGCGTTAGGTGAGCATGAGGTGTGGAGGACAATAGTCCTTATTGTCAGGATGATGCCTAGGCTTCCGAAAACACCTGGTCACATCATCAGGAGCTGGGATAACATATCTGGCTGTCTGATTTGGAAGGCACAAAGCAACTGGATATTCATGGCACATGTTATTGATGCTCGGTGCCTACCTATTAGATACCTATAGGAGGCATAGAGGGGCACAAAGGGGTCCCAACAACTAGCATCATATCACAATGGCAGGCATATAGGATTGGGGGTTGTGGACCTCCAGTATGGTTATGGGATCCAGGGATCCATTGGATTGGTGGGATACTCCACTCCTCAGTGAGCATGGTTGGAATAATAGGCATACTAATTCATTCACAAGCAAACACATGGGTGATCACTGAAGCCCTCACCAGAGGACGAGGCAGATTGTTTCTTAGGATTGGGGCTAGCCATGGAGTGATAGGCGCTGACATTGTTGAGTCACTTTGGTAAGATTGGCCTAGCCTCGATCATCACATAGATTATGGCCGAGAGTTATGGGAGAGGAGGCTCTGGTACGAGCATGTTAGGTAGTTAGTCATGACGAGAGTGTCATGATGTCAGTAGGATAGGTTCCTTCTGTGATGGGCAGGGGATTTTTGCATAACATGGATAAGAAGTTCAACTACCAGTAGAGGTGATCTAGTTTCTACAGGGGAGGGATCCAAATCTTCCATTTGGTTGTAGCGATTTGTTGATGGTGTGGGGAACTTCACCGGTGTGGAAGGGTGATCAACAGGAGGATACCAGGGGAGGCCCAGGTAGACAAGGGTTCAATTTCAATAGGATTGGATTGCATCTCAAGGAGTTTACTCAATAGGAAAATTTCGTGGGGAGTTGGGCAGAGTCCTATATTATCATGATGCTCTACTTATTGCTAGTATGCAGAGGGCTTCTAGAACCTGTATCTGGTTGGATAATGAGTGGAGCAAGGTGTGCTTCACATTTATTAGGATGGCTTGGGATCCTGGTATCGAGGGATTCCTTCAGTCGAGACAGTGCTGAGATTGGGGATGAATCAATGGTACATTTGGGACCCTAGTATTATTGGTGGTTATAGTGGTGATCAACAGTCAGAGAGGGAACTTGTTCAGGAATTGCTTGAGGAAAAGAAATTTTTGGTAGGGAGGACTGCAATGTCCCTTCCTAAATTGTTTTGCAGCAAGATTTGTTTCTACATTTTGGCGGCCAATTTTAGTGAAGTAACGAGGCCCATTTGATTTTGATAAATGACTTAGGAGTTAGAGACAAGTTAATTTTATATTATTTTGTTTTGTTAATGATATGTGGGGATCACCAACATAAGAAATACACACTCCCTAAGCCAATGATTTCAAATTCATGAGAGGGAAGAAAAGGCGCGAAGAAAGGCTCCGACGAAAGTTATAAAAGGAAGACAACACACTTTATTTGGCATTCTTGGCTTATCGAATTTGATTTGTTGCTTGATTTTTTTAGCTGAGTCACTTACTGTTTACCAAGAGTTTTCCAAGAGGAGAACTCACCCTTTCTTTGGGGGACTTTGAGTGCCACCCTAGAGAGGTTCATCCATTATCATCCGGAGGAGATTTGTAGAGATATTTCCAGCATTTTTATTCAGTTTGCTCCATTAGTGCGTATTTATGGAGGACACAATAGTGGATCTAGTGTGGCCATTGCAACATTCTTCCATAGCGCTATTGCTAGGATAAATTAGGAGAAGAAGTGATCTAGATTTAAACATAAATGCAACAAATTACAGAGATAACCATAAACAGAGAGATGCAGTGGAAATAATACTTCATTTCATTAATGTAAAATACTGGAATATGCTTACAAACAGAAATGGAAATAAACTAGCTAGGGCGATGGTAGCTTATCTCTAAGAGGAGATGTGGCAGCTACATGCCTCTGAGATGCCTTACAATGAGGCTCAAGGGCCTTTTTATTATTGAACAATAAAAGCAAACCCTAAACAACAAAAACCCTAATTCGAGGAGATGTAACACCAAGAGTTTATGGGCCCTGTTGGGGTGAGTTGGATAGCCAACTTCCCGGGGTCGCAACTTGGTCATATTATCTCCGTTTGACGTGCATGATAACCCGTTGGAAATATATCTCAGAGGAATACGATGTAAATGACAATTTTAAATACAAAAATCATTGGTGGTATATTTCCAAAAAAACGTCTTTTAGGGCCTCAAAATGGCTCCGGAAGTTTAGGACCCGAAAACTGCTAAAAATATTAAACTGTACTACAATTAAGGAAACTTAAAAATTGAAAGAAGTAATGGTGGGGGTCCAAGTAGAATTGGTGGGTGGCCACCAATATCCACCTGGATCATTCCTACCCCCTTAGGAAGCAATGGTCCCCAATGCATTGAGTTCCTCCATGAGATGAGGAAACTTCTGCTGAACTTGGTCCCTGGTGAGCCACTTGCCCTGGTGAAGGAGTTGACCTGCTTTGACAACTTGATACAGTTGGATATTTTGCTAGCAAGGGTGCTTGATTTGTGTATCCATGATCTGATCAGTTGCAGCTTGTTCCATGCAATATGGATTTAACTCTGTGGGTGTGAGCTATTATGCAATGTTAGATGTGTCTAGTAACGGTCGAAAGTATGGCTGAAGGTGGTCCACATTGAACACTGGGTGAAGGCCAAGGAATGGGGGAATTCTAAGCTCAAATGCATTGTCTCCCACAACCTTGGTAATGGTGTAAGGACCATATCAGAGTGGTCTAAGTTTTCGATAGGCTCCGCTAAGGCGGTCCTTTTGCAAATGGAACCAGACTTTGTTGCCCACCTGAAATTTGTGTGGCACCCGATGTTGATCATGTCGCTGCATGTACTTGGCATTTGATTTCTCCAAAATGTCATGGACATGCTGGTGAATATGTTGGATGTGCTCAATGAAGTTGTTTGCCTTATCTATTTCGGACTGGACATGAGATGAATCTACGTGAGTAGCTGCAAATGGCATGGCCACATCAATGGGACATAGTGGCTGGAAACCCAAGCCCACCTGAAAAGGGTTGTGGCCAATCGAGTTGTGTAGAGCCCGATTGTAGTTGTGTTGAACATAGGGGAGGTTGTCGTCCCATGTGCATGGATGCTTTGAGTTGTACATGCGCAAAATGTGTATGATCATCTTGTTCACAACCTTTATCTAGCCATTAGTTTGAGGATTGAATACTGTGGACTTAGTGAGTTTGGTGTTCAGAATCGACCAGAGACTAGACCAAAATTTAATAAGGAACCTGTTGTCCCAATCTGAGATGATAGACTGTGGGATCCCAAAGTGTACCGACACTCATTCAAAGAAGAGTTTAGCAATGGCTTCTTCTGTGATATTATTCTTGTAGGCTGCCATAATGGCCATCTTTGAGAACCTGTTGATGACCAAAAACACAGTCATTTCCATGTTTAGTGGAAGGAAGGTCTGACATGTAATCCATGGAGATGGATTCCCAGGGTTGACTAGGGGTAGGAAATGGGGCATATAAGCCTTGCTTCTTGATGGTCGGTTTGGAAATGACGCAGGCAGTGCATGATCTAATGTAATTCTCGACATCCCATCGAAGGTACAACCAATAGAAATACTTTTGCAGCATTGCCACCATTTTCTCGACCCTGAAATGCCCAACAACCCGACTGTAGTGTTCTTCCCAAATCATCTTGGCGCGCTCACTTGAAGGAACACAAAGGTGACCCAAGTGGCATAACAGGGCATCCTGGAGTTGAAAATCTGGAACATTCTGACCCTCCAAGAGTGTCTGGCATGTATGGCCAAATTCTAGGTCGCTTTTGTAGAGAAGTGGCCAATCAGAAGTCTTGTTCCCATAAGATTTTAGCATGATGGTTAACGCCATGATCAGTGGTTGACTGAGGCAATCTGCAACATTATTGGTGTTTCCCTTCTTATACTTGATATTCAAATGGAACTATTGTAGGTATGTGGACCACTTCTGATGGTGATCATTCTGCAATTTCCCTTGGGTCTATATGAACGGCAAGGGTCAGTGGTTTTTTTGGATGACCATTTCCTTCCCCAAAATGTAATGCTTCCGTTGTCGGCAGGCCTGCACAATGGAATACATCTCTTTGTCATAAGTAGCATACTTTCAGACTATGTCTGAAAGTGTCTCACTATGATATGCCACTGGATGCCCATGTTGAGTAAGGATTGCCCCAATAGCATAGTCAGAGGCATTTATCTCGACCTCAAATTATTGTTGCAAGTCTGGTAATCCGAGCATTGGTGTCGAGCAGAGGCGATATTTCAAATCTTTGAATGCCTTCTGTTGAGATTCAGACCAAAAGAATTTTTTTTTTCGCTCCTCCCTTGGTGACTTGATTCAAGGGCCAAGTGATATGAGAAAATCCCAACACGAACCTGCAGTAGAAGTTGGCCAGACCCAGAAAGCTGTGAAGCTATGTTAAAGTGGTTGGAGATGGCCAATCCCAAATGACTTGGATCTTGGATGGATCCACATGCACCCCCTGTTCATCAATAATGTATCCTAGATACTGAACCTCAGTCATGCCAAAAGTTCATTTTTCCAAATTGGCACATAACTTGTGTTGCCGCAGTGTTTGGAGAACGTTTTGGATGTGGTGAATGTGCTCTTCCCAAATTTGGCTGAAGATCATGATGTCATCCAAGTATACCACTACAAATGAGTTGGTGAATGGCCCCAAGATGTCATCCATTATCCTCATGAAGGTTGCAAGAGTATTCGTCAATCTGAAAGGCATAACCAACCATTCGAAAAGCCCCTCCTTGGCTTTGAAGGTAGTCTTCCACACATCAGAGGGTTCGATTGGTACCTGGTGATATCCCGACTTAAAATCGATCTTGCTGAAATATTTTCCCCCCTTCAGTTGGTCCAGGAGGTCATAAATTCATGGGATTGGGTACCTATTACAGACATTGATCTTGTTCAGCACCCGATAGTTAATACAGAGTCCCCAAGTCCCATCCTTCTTCTGTACCAACACGATCGGGCTCCCACAGGGCGATGAACTCGGACGGATGTGACCTTTCTGTAGTAGCTCCTGAATCTGCCTCTTGATTTCATCGTTCTCCATAATGGAGTGCCGATAGATTGGTCCATTGGGCAACGGTGCACCTAGGGTCAGATTGATGGAGTGCTTGACCTGACAGTGCAGAAGAACCCCTACGGGGGAGGTGAAGATACATTTAATCCTATATTATTTATGGTTATAAATCTCTATGCTTTGATGGTATTATGTTGCTTTGACTCTACATGTGTTCTTTGAACCGGGTCAAGTGAGGAAAGAGTGGCGAAGCTCTGTCAAAGGGGGGAGGAAACAAGCAAGGAGCCAAGCGAAATACTGAAGTTGGTACTCTCTACTTCTCTCTCATCTATATCTCATAAAGGAAAACACAAGTAACTTTAGTTTGTTTGTTTCTAAGATAGCTACCCATCTTAGTGGGACTAGCAGCTCTGAATGGACACTAGTTTTCCCGATAACAAAATGGAAACTCCACTCAGGAACAAATAGTTTTATTATTAGTTACTGGTGTTTTCTTTATAAACTACAGACGGAGCCTGAAGTTAAGCTAGCTAGCCTTTGAACTGCTTTTGCTATGCAACTGCAAAGTAGATCAACGCTGCTTCAGTCAATCTTCAGGTTAGTTTATGAATTGAACATCTGACTTGGAAACATCCTATGTTCCCTGGTGGCAGCTCAAATAACCTCATTAGATTAGCCCCTATACTTTGTGTTTACTGTCTATCATTAGCTCAACTTAAATCCCTGAACTTAGCTGCAAACTGTGAGTGAAAACCAAGCTCAGCCTCATCCCTAGACCATCACACTGTCTCTCATTGTAAACATGGATGCATCGCACCTCCCGTGTGTTGTAGGTGAGATGCATCCCTGTTTCCCTATGTTACAGGTGTGATGATTGAGTGAGACTATTTCTGCCTCCAGATTTTGGTTTTTTCTTCATTGTCTTCAGCGTTATTCAGTAGTTTTGTTGTCTATGATCAGTATATCACTGTTGAAACTCTCTTCCTTTGCATTATTTAGCCTCCATTGATAAAGAATTGTGAATTTTTTTTATTTTTTTTTTTTAATGTATTTTTCATCATTTACAGTTCTCCTTTGCAAATAGTAGCTTATTTGAATTGTCGTCTTTTGATTTGAAAGTGTCGCAAGTGTCGTTTTCAGTCAAAGAAAAGAGTGTCATAAAGTCTTCCTCTTTTAGATAGTCGGTTACACTTTTGCCATTGTATTTGATTTGAATCATCAATTCTTTGAAGTGTCGAAAGTAGTTTTCAAGTCGAAATTGAAAGTGTAGTCTAAATCTTCCTTTTGTTTTTGAAAAGAAATTGCTAAAGTGTCGCTTTGAGGAAAGATAGTTCAGATTTGTACTTAGTTTTTTTTTCATTCTCACATTAAGGAAATTGAAAAAACAAATACATTCATGTGCATTTGCATTTAGACTGCATGCAGAAATTGATTTAGGACAGTGCATCTTAGTGTGTGCTCTTTGCTCTATGTTGAAATAATTTTACTTCTTTTTCCTTAGTAGCTAGGATTTTCATTGCTAAAAGAAAGTAAATGACTGTTTATCATCTTAGATTGCATATTTAGGAATTGTATATCTACATCACGCGGTGAACCTTAAAGGCAAACTTATTAAGAAAGATTAACTATAAAAATAAACCTCAATGAACATAAAAACGCTTTGGAACCTAACACACAACATCTAGAAGTCTAGGATAGAGACGTATTCCAACATTGTAAAGACTAGTAACTATCTTTTTCATCGTAGGTTGGGTGGTTCCTCCTATTTGATACGACAGGTGCTCGTATGGACTTGTGTTCACACGTACTGTTGAGTATATATTGGGAGACCATAATAGGTTATATCCTTTATCCTTAGGAAGCCGTGTCTACCGCCCTATCAATCGCAATGCACTGAACACAACATTCAGAAAGATTGACTACCATATGTAAAAAGTATTCTTCAGTTTTGCGATTGGTTTGGTAATCCCTCTATCTAGATTTCCAGAGTAGTCACTTTCATTCCCTTTTAGACTCCTTACAAGAAAAGGTCCATTTGAGCACTTGTCACTTCATGCTCATTAAAAATCGAAGGCAGCTAGAGTCATCTTAAGCTTCTTCTCGACTCTTAAAAATTGAAAAAGCAAGTTGTGTCAAAGCGTTATAAAATTTATTTTAATCAGAATAACATCAATGTTCCCTTGTTGGTCTTATGTTGAGAAAATGGAGTCCACCAATCAAGGATTTCCCCTTAGGGGGAATCCTAGTCCTTTCTCTTCTTGGGGAGATGTTGGTGCTCCACATATGGCTACATTGTCCCTTCCAGGACTCACAATTGGCCTGCCAGTATGGCTTTTCTTGAACTCTGTCATTCAAAACACCGTAATTCCTCAGTAATCAAATCAGCAACAAGATGATACTGAAGTCGCTCCCCCACCTTCTACTTTGTTTGTCTCTCCCTCTCCTTCTTCCTCTTCGCTTGGTGAAACTAGTAACACTAAAAACCAAGTAATTGAGAAGAAGAAGAAAGGGAAGGAGAAGAAGAAGAAGAAGCCAACAACGAAAGGGGGCAACCATGCATCGTCTAGCGAAATTCCACACACTGCACCATCCAAACCTAAATCTCCATGTGTCATTTGCAAAGGAGACCACTATCAACCATATTGTCCTTGCATCTCACGGATCTTAAGGGACAGGTCTCCCCACTTGCACAATTCGGTGTCTTCAACCTCTGATGATCATGTTGAGAGCACACAATCAACTAGTGAAACGAAGTCAATGGACAGAATGGAAGTTCTAAATTTACTTGTGGACTGTGTGAAGGAAATCATGCCCTCCACCATTGTCCTTTCCTGGACAAAGCTAAAAGAGTCTTGGATAACCGTCCTTCTTCACCGCAGTGACTTCCTCCTAGATAAAAGAAACTCTTGCTATGTCCATCGCTAGTTGAAAATATGACTGACACACATTTTTTGTTGTTCGAAGCACCTATCATTGAAGATAAACCCTCTCAGTCCACAATAGACCAAAGTCAACGGGTCGAGATGGCAGTCAACCCAATCTTGTCTTCAGATTGTCCACCTTTAGATGATACAGTCACCAAAGAGAATGAGAATGACAATGTTCAACTTCTTTTTATTAACACAGATCCGATGAACATGGGGGAAATCTACCCATTCCTTTACAGCAGGAAGGAAGTTCGTCAGAGATTCATCCGACCGTTTATTTGGTCCCTCCTCCGAGTAATCTAGTCATTTCCTTCGATTGGAATCTACTAGGGAGACCCCACCTACCATCTAATGTACCATTTCGAATCATATCACAAGATTACAGAATGATCATCTCGAGCATAGATGAAGGGGCTTCCATGAGTATCCTTTCCTCAACTGCTTGGAAAGCGCTTGGTTCACCATTGCTTCTGCCTTAGATTCGAAATCTGTCAAGCTTTAACAAAGGAACCAGTCGACTATTAGGGATCCTTCCAAATTATCCTATAACTTTGAGAAGGAAAACCATTCATCTAAGTGTGATGGTAGTCCAAGGGCCTCTAGATTACAATCTACTCCTTGGGCGTGACTACATTTACAGAATGGGAGCTATTGTTTCCTCACTCTTTTAAGTGACGTGTTTCCCGTATGAAGGCAAAATGGTCTAGCTCGTTGACCAACTTTCATTCCCTGGTTCAAACACGGCTACTAGTAAAATGCCATCCCTAACCGATCTTTTTGCACAAGGAATGTGTCAACAACCTCTAGTTTGTCCACCTGATGAGCGCGAGTGATTCGGTGAATGTGACTAAACCAGGGGGCATGCGCCCTGGTCGGCTTCGGCAAGAAAACCCCAGATATAAGGTAGGTTTCCGTGTAGGATATATGACTAGTCTGACACACCCATCTGTTTAGAAAAATGGGATTATACTGGAAAAGGATTCCCTCATCAAACGTTATGTGAGTGGAACCTCCCACCATTCACCTTTGTCTATTTCGATGGATAGAGGCAAGGAATTGTTTTGTCTGCAAATGCGGATAAAACAACCTTGCTTTAATGCAAAAACTTCCATATGGTAACCTGGAAATTCTACTTCTCTTTATACCTGGGGGCATGCAAACCTTTTGTATGCAAGTGAACAGCGACCAGTGTAACTATAACCCTGTAGTTTTTTACTAACTTCAACTGCTTAAGTTAGGTGATTGGTCTAGTCAACCATTCACCTTTGCTAGGTTCGACGGAAATGGCAAAGTAAAGGAAATCTTTCCCGTCGAGAAGCTATCCTACCTAACCTCAGTAGTTCTTTAACCCCTAGGATAGTAGTTGGTCGTTCCTAGCTTACGTATAAAAGGCTCCAGAGCAAAGTTGCACATGGAGCAAGCTCCCTAAAAAATGAACCTACTAATGAGAGACATCCTTATTATGCGATTGGCACAAGCAATGTTTCCGCAAAGTTCAAGCTCGTTAAAAAATAAACCTAGTTATGAGCATATGTTTCCCCAGGGTTCAAGCTCATTAAAAAATGAACCCACTTTCCGTAAATAGCCTTTGTGATCGCATTACTATCAGCTTTTGAGCCTTGGTCGTGTTCTTATCATCACCTCCACTTTTTAGCCAATCACCCGCCTCCACTTGATTGTTTACCCTTTTGAGGAACAATTGCGACGAGTGATTCTGTTAACCATATTCTTTACACTGTCATGATTGAAAAGTTCCAAACCTTACCTGGAACCAACTGCTACTCGAAAATATCACTCGTTCCTCAAAGATGAGTCTCTTTTAAGCTCTTTTTAGGCTCGTAAAATATAAAAATATTGTTGAGCAATTGGCATCTCCAGCTCGTTAAAGTGATTGGAAGTGTCATCCCTCCTCTATATTTTAATATTTTTGGACCTGAGGGATCATTACACAAAAAGATCAAGCACTTGTCTTTTTCGGCTCGTTAAAGTGATTGGAAAAGTCATCCATTTCATATTATTTTATACCTTTTCGGGCTTAAGGGATTATACTATGAAAAAGGATTACTGGAGTTTCCTTTCTGTCTCTTTTCAAACTCTCTAAAATTGAAAAGGACTGAGTTATCTTTGTTGTTAAACTCATGAAAACAATAGCGACAAACTTGTCCATTACAGACAAGAGCGAGTTTCACTGTCGCTAGGCTCGCTAAAACATAGCGACAGGTTTTCCCGTAGGGCAAATTATAGAACAAGCATATGTTATCCTCCTCAAGCTTGACAAAAATAAAGAGGTAATGGTCAACAATGACTGGGGAAAAATTGGGAAGAAAAACTTGAAGAAATTTATTGGTAGCAAGTCGCTCTTGAACATGACACTTTCACTCCATCACCATGATTGAGTCAGGTTGGGTTATTCCATTCACTGGTCATATCACCATTGGTCCTCTGTCCCATCCATTTTTGGGGTTGATGCTACCAATCCATTTTCAGTGTCGCTGATATGTTCAAGAGAAGTTGCTCAGAGAATTCACCAACCTAGCTTACGCCTCATCCGCTGCAATACTTTCACGCTCCATTCTTTCATGACTGCCACCCTGAATCTTGTATCATCAGATCATTTTCACCTCCACAAAATCATTTGCTCCATTCCGTGTCATAGATGTGGGATTCATTAAGGCCCTCCTACGATGGGTCACTTATTGTCAACATCAGCTCATTATACAAGAAGTCGACTTAGGAACAACCCTTTCATTACTTTGAAGCTTGCATGCCTCAATGGCAAGTTTCTCACTTCCGGTGACAGGTTTACATCAATGGCCGTCGACCGAAAGATTTTACGTGGTGTTTTACATCGACTCATGTATTCACACCACATGAATTGTATTGCAATACCTTGAGGGTCATCATCATTATCAGTGATTCCTCTCGCGCCTATTAACATCTTACATCATTGGCTGGTAATCAGGCAATGTCTTTCCATGTTTGACATCAGAACATCTTTTCACATGGATCGACTTGTACTTCGGGCGAAGATTTAACGAATTTGAAGACCTCGGATCTAGTTTCATCCATCCGGACTGCAATATATTCAAGAAAACTAAAGACATCAAATGTACATCATAGCTACACAGATAATCATCCAAGCCAGGGGATGATGGCTCTACCAGAATCATCAGTCTGCCACACAGACGGTTGTCTGTCCTATGTACATGAAAATGAATTCATAAAGCTGAGCATGGGAATGCCCACGTCATCTAGAACATCAAAATATTATGAAGATAATGTATTGTATTATATCTTATGATAGGTCACCTTCTAATTCGAAAAACCTCGAATCCTCATGATAAATCATTTCACCCTACTTCAGAAGATTTACGACCTCATGCTTTAGGGGGAAACTGTTATAGACATATTTGGGCACTGTAACCCCAATCACATATGCCCATAAACCAAGGGATTCTAAACCCCTAAAAGTGTTGTTTCATACCCTAAAGGAACAAGGTCAGTTGATTACATCATTTCCCAGAAGTTCTCCCTGAAAAACTGCTCAAAACTGGTCAAAACTGGACCATACAAATTGCTCCATGCTGAGGGTGTGATGCATCTCACCTCTCACATGCAAAGGGTGCAATGCATATTGAAAAGCCCTTCTGCGATGAGCGAGATCAGACAAATGGCAGAGGCAGTTTGCTAGGTGGAAACCCAGAGAATCTTCTAGAAACTGCTCATTTGACACTTGCCTCTTTGAATTCGCCCAGAGATGGGTAAGAGATGATGAAATCTCCAAGTGGAACCAGGAACTATCAGAGAAATGAAACTAATCAAAATCCTAGAAGCTAACTCACCCCCCTGCAAATATCTATATATGGATCCCTCATCCTAGAGATCCAGAGGCTGGAATTTTGTATTTTGTAAGGAAGTGCTGTTGGTTTCTCTGTGAAACATTGTAGTGTTGGGTGATCTAGATTTTCATGAGGTGAAGAGGGCTTTCATGCTGGGAGGATGGCGCTGGATATGACCGCTGGGTTGTAATTCTCTCTTCTACTACTATCAATAAAGCAATTTGAGTTTTCCTCCATATTCTTGTATATTTCTGAATCTTGTATTGGTGTATGCATTTGTATGGTTAATATACATCTGATCCTATATTGTTTATGGTTATAGATCTCTATGCTTTGATGGTATTATGCTAATTTGACTCTACAGGTTTTCTTTGATGCGAGACAAGTGAGGAAAGAGTGGCAAAGCTCTGTCAAAGGGGGAAGGAAACAAGTAAGGAGCCAAGCGAAAGACTGAGTCTGCTTCTCTCTCATCTATCTGTCATAAAGGAAAACATAAGTAACTTTAGTTTGTTTGTTTCTAAGATAGCTACCTGTCTTAGTGGAACTAGCATCTCTGAATGGATACTAGTTTTCTCGATAACACTTGTCTAGAGGTCATGGCCATCGTCTTCTTCTTTCCTTGAGGCCATATCATCAAGAAAACAAATTTCCCGGTTTTGGAAATGAGCTTACTGCATTGTTTTGTAGCAACCAAAGAGATGGCGGTAGGCGATGTTACCTCATGTATCTTGTAAAACTTATTTCCCAAAGTAACAATAACAGTACGGGGCCTTGATTCATACACAACATGTTGCTTCCACAAGTATGGTTGTCCTAATAATACATCACAAACTTCAAGGGGAGCAATGTCACACAATACTTCATCTATGAAGGGCTTCATGTTGTATGGAAGGCGACACTGCTAGCTCACGTGAAGATCCCATCCTTGGTGAAGCCACTGGATGGTGTACAGTTGTGGATGTGCTGTGGTCGGTAAGCCCAGCTGCTTCACGACCTCTGCAGAAATGAGGTTCTTTTGGCTCCTGCTATAGATAATGAACTATACAGGGGAGCCCTTTACCTACATCTGGGAGTGGAACAAACACTCCTCCTCCTCTGGATCTTCGGGTTTCTCCTTTTAGATCTTTGTGGTGGTAATGGTGGCGTTGGGCTCCGCATCGATAATTTGCTTCCCTTTGTCATTCCCCTTGGTGGGTTCTGACTCAGAGTCAGAACATGCATCTGATTCTGAAACCTTTAGCTCAGCCACCAGTGACTACTTGGCTTGACACTCACTTGTGTTGTGAGTGGAGCTCTTATGGAACTCACACCACTTTCCCATGTCCTTTTTCAGCTTCG
>APFE031317075.1:1815-20203 GCA_000404065.3 Pinus taeda | reverse complement strand
CCCTATTTTGAGTTGCAGAAAGCTGTCTTGGGAGAAATGACTTTTGAGGGGTCAAATCATCTCCAAATTCAAAAATTCCGGTAAGGTTGGAAAGTAGACTCGCAGACCTTTCCAACAATCTATCTTGCACCTGATTTAGACACCGGGAAGGCCCTAAAATAGAGCTGTGAATGTGCACGACCAGTCAGAGTGATGTGCGCGACCTGTCAAGGAAATTTGCCTGTTTTGACCGGTTCGGCCAGCAAAACACTGTTTTCACCTTGGTTGACTTTTGAGGCATGTAAATGATGGATTTTTGTGTAATTTTCATGGCACTTGGATACTTTTACTCTCCTTGAAAACTTCTAGAAGTTTCCTTGATGTAAATGGTAAATATTTAATGCATGGATAGGTTTCCTAAGTTTTAGAGGCAAGTTGTTTTGACTGCCTATTATCTAGTGCTTAGTTTTGAATTAGTTAAAACAGCTCCTAGGAAGCTGAGCTCGACCCCTAGAGGTGGGGAAAGGAGTTAGATCTTCTATATTATGCCTTCTCTTACTCATTTTCATGGTTGGACTCTTGAGGGAGAAGCTCCTATTGTATATTTCACTTGTATCTCTGCAATTTGAGGAAAAGGAAGACCAGGGTTTTGCAGACATCATTGGGATTCTTGTGGACTCTTGTGTTGATGGTGTGTTCTCTTATTGTAATTGTAAGTGTGTTTATGTGTTCCATATCTTTCTTTACTGCAGCTTATTAAACAAATGAAGTGATAAGGTTTGAATTCATGCATGCCATGCTCAGCTTTCAATTTTGTTTAATATTTATGTTTTCCACTGTCTAGAGAGGATTCAAAGTCATTGTTTGCCCTCTTTAGCCTCTCTTCTTTTCTCCTTGATCATCCATCTCAGCTAAAGGCATCAACACAAAATCCTACCTCGCCCCAAAGACCCACCTGCAAAAACTGAGCTCAATCCCCGCACCCTGAATTGCACTCCCTCCAATTGCCACCAAAAACCTCAAAAAACTTTAAATAAATCCTCCTTATCAGTTTACTAGCCTAATATCTATGTTACCTTGATTGGTCATTTCTTCCCATTGAAAATTTAACAAGATTGACCGGAGAGATCCTTCTCATACCCCGTAGGGCTAGCTACGAGGTGAAATGGTTTGATGTAGCCTTGAGATTTGTCTATCTCAGCCTAGGTGAAATTTCAAGTGCTAACAAACCCCATCCATTATGTCCATAGTTTCTCCTTCTGTCGGTCCCATAGTTTCTTTAGCCATGGACCACTCTTTCCCTCATCCATCTTTTTCCATTGGCTCCATAGTCGAGGCTGGTTCTTGTGGAGCGGCCTCGGCTGTGGCACTAGCGACTTCTTCTATTCTAACTCTTTCCTCGCTCGGTCTCTCTTCATCCATTGGCCCCACGGTCGAGGCTAGTTCCTATGGAGCAGCCTCGACTGTAATATTGAAAATTTCTTCTATATCAGCCCTTTCTTACTCCATCACTTCTTCTTCCATTGGTTCCGTAGTCGAGTCTGGTTCTTATGTAACAACCTCGACTATTCTTTCCACTTCAGGCTCCCTGTTTTTCTCCACTTCCTTAGTCTCCAATTCCATTTCCTCTGGTTCTTCTTGGTCCACATATTCATCTTCTACTACCTTTTCTTCTTCCATTTCTTCCAGCTCCTCTCCCCTAGCGGCTATAACATTTGCTATCTCTTCTTTTGTTGATTCCTGGAATGTTTCCCATGGGATTTGGAACCGGGCTATTGCATGCATAACCACTAGCGAACCAACCCATGGTTGGTGATAACTACTACAACTTGTCGTGAGCGTCGAGGAGATTGCGCCATCAGCTAGAGGCTTTTTAACAGGAAGAAAGGCATGTTTAACGAAAAAGCTTCCAACTGTGGAAATCAGAGGTGAGCCAACACTCTGAAGTTATATTTAAATATGGTGGTGTACCTCCATTCACAAGTTATATATCTCATTATGAAACTTTCTACATCACCCCAAGGTTGCAGTAATGAATTTCGATCATATCCTCGGCCTTTTTGGACGATGTTCTCACAAGCTTGCAAAAATGCTTCAGGGAACTCTGGGAGGGAGGTTCTTCGTGAAAACCAGCTTTGTCCTTGCTGGGGTAGTCTACTGACCTCTGCGATAGCTTCCTTCGTGACAGGGGCTTATATCCCTCTAACTAGAGAGCTCTCTTCACCTAAATTGAGTGCAAACTCTATTGAAACTTATTCGTTGAATCCCTGCAACCTGTCGAGATAAATGTCCCAACCTGCATTTACAAAGATCTACCATAATTCTTGGTTGTTTCGGACCACTGTTGTATCTTCCGGCTCATGGTGCATAGCCAACCCACCCATCGTTGTAGAAACGGTAACAACACAGTAGATGTAGTTGGCTAGTAGGGGGAGAGTAGCAGAAATCCACACTAACAGCGGCAATGGTAGTAGCATGGTGGCCGCAAGGTAAAAGGGTAGTGAGAGTGACAAGGAGGTCTCGGGAAACACAGCTAATGAGGGCGAATTATGGCCGTACCATGGAATAATTACAACAATTAAATGCAATGCATTGGGAAAAGATTGATAAGGTATTGGCGTACAAATTCAAATTCTGATGCCTCGTGGTCATTATTACGAAATCACTATATATTTTTTTTTTTTTTTTCTGATAACGTTCACATCGGATTTGGTAATGATGTATCAATTATACAGCTTAAGTACGCTGTCATTTATTTATGACTGGACCCCCCCCCCAAACTTAAATTTGGTCGTATGCGGCACGTACTTGTCTCTTTAATAGAATATTTTAATTAAATCCGTAAGAGTCAATGAAGGTGTACCTAGTGACCTACCTAGCGGTGGAGTAACAACAAATTAACCGATGGATTAACAACACGGTGTAGTAACAATATCGATGGAGTAAAAGCAACGATGGAGTAACAACACCAATGGAGTAACAACAGCGAAGGAGTAACATCAACGGAGGAGTAACAATACTAATGGAGTAACATCAATGATGGAGAAATAACATCGACACAGTAATAGCAACGGCGAAGTAACAACACCGACGGAGTAGCAGCACGACAGAGTAACAACACTAACGGAGTAACAACACCAACAAAGTAACAGCATCGATGGAGTAACATCAACGGCAAGTAACAACATCTGACACTTATAAAAATTTTCAGGAGAAATAGCAGTGGCGGAGTAACAACATCAACTATTACTTGGGAAATTTTCTTTCAGCTTCTCCTTGTCATATTTTGATTCTTATCCCTACAAAAGACAAACAAGTAAGTAGTTATATATATATATTATATATATATATATATATATATAAATATATTAATATATATATATATTAGAAGGCAGAGAGAGCATTCTCTGCACCAACAACCATCAAACCAGATTTATCAGAGAGATGTTTGATGAAGGCATCCTTAGAAGTTGGATGGTGGTATAATTTTAGAAGATGTCCATTCACTAGGAAAGAAGTGTGAGTTTCATCTATTGTAACCAATCTGATTGTTCCATTATCAAACACAACGCCCACTTCATAGGGTCCCATCCAACAAGTGCGAAGCTTCCCTTTAAAATTCTTGCATCGGGAGTCATAGAGCAATTTCCAAACTCCGGTATGAAACACCTTGTTCTTAATAAATTTATCATGCCACTTCATTCTCTGTTGTTGAATAGTAGTAGTTTTCTGGACAACCATTGAACGGATCTCATCTAACTCATTAAGCTATTCTAGCCAGTGTTTCTGGGCCGTTGATAAGTCTAATCCCACTTCCAAAGCTGTTTTGAGCGTGCTGATCTCAAATTCTACATGAAACAAGGGGGATTTCCCATAGACTAACTCAAATGGTTAAAACTTGGTTGTATTCTATCATGTTGTCCTATACGCCCAAAGAGCTTCTTGAAGTTTCTAATATCAATCCCGATGATGACTTGCTACAGTTTTTGTCAAGATATTTTCCAATACCTTGTTTGTACTTTCTACTTTTCCATTTGCCTGGGGGTGGTAAGGAGTTGTCACTTAGTGTTTAAACCCGTATTTGTGCATAAGCCTTCCCATCATGTGGGATGTGAACTATGCTCCACCATCTGAAATGATCTCCCTTGGAGTACCATAATATCTTCAAAAAGAAAATCTACAACCACTTGTTCTGTTGCTTTTGTAATAGCTCTGGGTTCCACCCACCTAGTCACATAATCAGTGTAGACCAGAATGTATACCTTTTGATGAGAAGGTGGGTTGAAGGTCCAACGAATTCAATTGCCCACTTCTCAAAAGGTTCGAGGACTATTGGGGCTGTAGTGGCATCTCATCTGATTTCCCAAGCTATCCCATTCGTTGACAATTGTCACATCTTTAGACATAATCTCAGGCATCACGAAATATAGAAGGCCAGTAGTATCCCATTTGCAACACCAGGTGGCATATTCTTTTATCTGCAAAATGTCCTCTATAAGGGCCATCATGGACAACCTTTAGTATCTCATAGATGTCTTCCTCTGATACACAACGCTGAATCTATTGATCGACCCCTGTATAAAAGAGGTACCCTGCCATCCATGAATATTGGGTACTATGATGAATCATTTTCCGCTGATCCCTGTATGACAAATGACGAGGTACTTTCCCTGTAGCAAGATAGCTAGCAATATATGCATACCATGGAGTGTTAGCAGGAATTGCAAAAAGATTCTCATATGGAAAAATATCTTCAGTGGGTGTACCTTCAACATTATTTTCTAGCCTAGATAGAAAATCAACAACCACATTGTCCTTTCCTGGTTTATCTACTATGTTAATGTCAAATTCTTGAAGTAACAAAATCCATATTGTAATACGACCAGGAGTAATGGGTTTATTCATCAGATACCTGGTTGTTGCGTGATCAGTATGTACAAAGGTGGGATACCTGATAATATAATGCCAAAACTTGTTGATGGCGTAGATGACAACAAGGAATTATTTTTCAGTCACTGTGTAGTTTAACCTAGCAGGAGCCAAGTTCTTAGTAACATTGTAAACTACATATGGTACCTTATCTACTTGTTGTCCCAAAAACGCCCCAACTACTGTTTGAGAGGCATCCGCATGAATATGGAATGGTAACGTCCAGTCCGACCCTCGGAGGATCAGAGCACTATAGACAAGTTCCATGATCTTCATAAAGACTGCAACACAATCATATGTCCACACAAAATCTGCATCTTTTGTCAGCAATTGAAAAGTGGATTTGCTATTTTAGAAAAGTTTTCTATAAAGCGCTTGTAATAACCAGCACAACCAATAAAGCTACGTACCTGTGTGGGTGTTTTCGGTATCGGGAAGTGCAATATTACCTTTATCTTAGCTGGATCCATTCAAATTCCAGCAATAGAAAGTAAATGTCCCAAGAATATTCCTTCCTCCATCATCATACTGCATTTTACTGTACTCAAAGAGACATGCGCCCATTTGCATCTTTCAATAACTTTTTCCATATTTTCCAACCCCTCCTCAAATGAATCCCCATATGGAGTGAAATCATCCATATAAATCTCAACACTCTCATCTACCAGATTAGAGAAAATCCCCAAAATTTCCCTTTGGAATGTCGCAGGTGCATTACAGAGACCAAATGGGAGGACCCGGAATGCAAAAGTTCCCCACAAGTATGTAAAAGTGGTTTTGTCTTGATCTTCAGGAGCTATCTGGATCTGGTCGTACCCACTAAATCTATTCAGGAAGGAGAATAACTTCTTCCGAGCCAAGGTATCCAAAACTTGGTCAATGAATGGTAACGGAAATGGTCTTTCTGCATTGCCTTATTTAATTCTTTGTATTCCATGCATATCCGCCATTTACATTTTTCTTGGGGACAATCACCAATGGGGAACCCATTGGCTGTCCGAAATGGGGTAGATAAATCCCACATCCAGCAGCTTTTGAAGTTCTTCCTTGACAATGTTTTTCAGAATAGGGTTCATCCTTCTCTGGGGTTGTCTCATAGGACAACAGTCCTCTTTGATGTATATATGATGGGTACGTAGATTAGCAGAAATCATGTCTATATAGTCCCAGGTGAAGGCTTCTTTGTGTTTTTGAAGAACATCCAAGAGTTTTTTTTTTCTGGTATTCTAACAAGTCTAGATTAATATTCAGGGTCTTTCCTGGCTCTATTTCCACATAAATGTTGTCATGGGACGCAGTTGTAGGTATCTCATCGAACCCATTTGTTCCAATATTTTCCTACGTTTCACAACTGAAGACAGACTCTAGGATTCATTGATTTGAATCTAAAACAGAACAAGGATCACTAATAAAAGTGGTAATTGTGTCATCTTATGTTTCTGTTTTCAACTAAAGGGCATGTCCAATAGTAAGGAATGGTCTTAATTCCTCATTTTCAGATTCAGATTCTTCTTTTGGTAAAGGTTTCTTGTGACCAACTGGTTTCATTGATGGGCTAGGTTCTACATGAGGGTATAACACTAGATTTTTAGTAACATACCCATTTGAGATAACCATATGCCCAGAACAACACCCAATGTAAGCGTCTACAGTTGCCAACCACGATCTTCCCAGAATCAGGGGATGGCCACCAGCTGGGGATTGTATTTGCAATACCAGGAAATCCACAAGATAGTGCCATGAATCAACCGAGATTGTGATATCTTCTAACTTCCCTACCAGCTTAACTGTAGATCAAAATGCCAGCTCTAACACGGTAGGTGTATGTTTCAGGGTTTGAAGACCCAATGCATGCATAGCCTCAGCAGTAATGAAATTTATGGTAGTGCCCAAATCTACCAACACATTTGGAATTTCTACTCCATTAATTTGCACGGTTAAAATTGGGTTCCCGGGATCCCCATATTTCACAGGCATGACCTTCCCCATCATAAAATATGATAGCTTTCCCATCACATGAATGGTGAGTGGGTTCCTCAATTTCTTTTTAGGCTTCTTAGCACAATATTCCCTGAGAGTTTTTGCATATATAGGTACATACCTCATAGCTTGTAATAAGGGGATCTTAACAAAAAAAAATTGTAACTCCCCTAACAAGTCAAACTCAACTTGAGGGATCTGATTACTCAAAGACAATCTTTCTGGATAGGGTGGTTCAGCTTGGTGTTTTTGAGTAATTAGCACTGAGGAGGTGTCTAATTTTTACTAACTCGGTTTGATTCCTCTTCAACTGTTTCTAGTTCCTTTGCCCCACTGTCAACTTGTTCAATGATAACAGGTGAGGGTTCGGCATCTACTACCCGCCCCGATCTCAAATTCATCTCATAAATTTTGTGGAGATGTTGTAAGAAGGTAGGTTGAGGGTGTCAACTTGTTTAGCCCCTTTATTGTTAGGATTCGGATTGTGTTGGATCTAAAGTTGAGGACGAATAGGCTGATTACCAGGAATAATATTAGAGGGTAACTGGAGTTGTTGTTGTGGCATTAACTAGGGAAACTGTGTAGGAGGAGAAGATCCACACCAGTTCAAAGCCCAGGAAGAACTCGAACTAGCTTGAGGAGCCCATTGCTGCCAGGGTGGAAGCTGGTATTGGGGCCACATTGGTGGATAAGGCATGGACTGAGGACCCATATTAAAATTACTGAAATAATGAGATGGATTCAGAAACATACCTTGATTTTGCATTGGTGGCCGAGGTTTCCATGGCTTTTTAGGTCCCATAAAGTACCGCTGCTCCATTTCTTCGCCTGTCCCTTGAAAAACTGCTTTCAATCCTGGCAATGAGGGGCATGAACTTGTTGCATGATTCAGCTCACAAATTGCGCATTCCTCTACAAATTTCAATGGGATTTCCCTCTGTGGGTGCTTCTTCCTACACTTTGGGCAAAATATAGCCACATTTCTTTCCAATTCCAGTTGTTTCCGTTTTACTTGCAGTGTGTCCATTTGTGTAGACAAGGTACTCAGGATGTTAGTCCTAAAGTTATCAAGTAGATTTCCAATTTTTGCTTTTGTGACACCTCCACCAGATACTTTCGTTGACCGAACCCCTTGTTTATTCCTTGCAACTCCCCTTGAGCACTGGATGCACAGCTCACAAATGGTATCAAAGTTCTCTTTTGATTTAACAACTCCAAAGAGTCCTCTTGAAAGGCTCGGAGAAGGATAATTTTAAAAATATCCTTATCCAGGTCAGAGTGACCTGATCTCTGCAATGTGTATTTAAAACGTCCCACATAGTCTTCCATATTTTCGTCTTGATTTTGTATAAACTTGAAAATTTCTTTCTTACTATCTTGTGATTTGCAATAGTCCTAATACTTCTCCAGAAAAGAGGTTTTCATCTCATCCCATATGGAAATAGTCTTTCCTCCAAGATCCATAAACCATTGCAAGGCTATCCCCTTTAGTGTAGCAGGGAAGATTTTCAATTTCTGAGCATCCCTTATATAATCATATCCACAACATACAATATCAAATTCAAACAGGAACATGTCAGGATCTTCTGAAGTAACCCCATGAAAGCTAGGTAAAGCCGTTAAAGGAATGGGCTTTGTTGGTGTGCTAGTCCCAAGATCCTCAATTAGGAAGTCAATAGTGGAGGTTGTAGGTGCCATGAATATCCTCCAATAATTACTGGGGATTTAAGTAGGTTCTGCAGGAAATGATGGAAGGGCTCTTATCACAGGGGTTTGAGTTGCTTTAACAACACTCCCTCTATCAGTTGGTGATAGAAGTTCCCCTACAGCTTTTTCCTCTCTGTCAGAGTGGCTTGACCCTTCAGAACCCTTCTCTGCAACTTCTTCTTCCCTACTGGAATGGGTTGTTCCCTCAGATGTTCTTCTTGCAACTTCTTCTCCTTCTGTTATCAATAACGGTACCCCTTCATCAGGTATACTGCTACATGTCTCTTCAGCTACTGGAAGGGTTTGTTGTATCGAATCAACAGGGGGTGTTGTGGACAACAATGACTGATCTACAAATTGTCCCTCTGATCTTGGCTACTCACTCGGCCTCACAGCAGCACGAGAAGATGCCTCTGATTAAGATTTTGTGATGATTTGCTAGAAATAAGTCTTCCTTCTCAAATCATGTCCTCCCTTCTTTGGGGCTCTTCCTCTGCCCCTTTTATTAGATCACAATGCTCAGGACTTGGAGCAGGGTCTCAAAAGACCATTCCCTCCCTAGGACGAGAGATCAATTTTATTTTTTTTAACAACAAAAAGGAAAACAACTAAATAAAAAGGAACCTAGGGTTTAGGGCCTGGAGCAGGGTGTCAAAGGACCCTTCCCTCCCCAGGACAAGAAACCAAACAAGAAAATAATAAGCATACAATAAAATCTAAAGCTTAGGACCTAGAGTAGGGCGTCAAAGGACCATTCCCTCCCCAGGACGAGAGATTGGGTTAAGATAATTTAGGAAAATCCAAAACAACTAATTGAAACAAACCTCTTGGCCCAAAAACAATAAAAACAACAAAAATCAAAATACTACGCTCAAGACTTAGAGCAAGTTAGCACTTCCCTCCATAAGATGAGAGATTGGCCCTCTGGTCGATACATACCGGGGTTGAATAGTTTGTTCACACTCGAACACCAAAATTTTGGCGTTGTTGCTAGGGAAGGCTAACAAGGTGCAAGACACCCTTTCCCTACATTAATTCATCAATCCGAGTGCATACACTTTTCAAGGTAACGCGCAAGGTATAAGCAGGATCAAGGTTACAATATTACATCGACCAAGGGTTCATGACTAAGAAATTAAAGAATAGTTGTAATAGTGATAGGAATTAAATTGCAGACTTACAAAGACATTCACAATAATCAATGGAAACCTGTAAGAACCATAAGAAAATAAATACAACAAATAAACAACATACATAAAAGGAAAACACGTAGCACCTGATCAGAAGAGAAGTCCCAACTCTCTGATCAGGGTTGCGTTAACTCATGATGAAAGATAGAACAACAAAGGTACTTATACTTTATTAATCTGTAGAAGAGCTATTATAATACATATCTCTGCGCAGCTAACCCTTCACATAGGAATGAAACCTCTTTTATACAATACAGGGGTAATAACATCTTCCCCAAAACCTGGCAACTAAGTGCCCAAAAATATACAACAGTTTAGAACAACATTAGTGTCAAGAGAGCGAGAACATAAATGATCCAAAATGGATTAAAATAGCTACGAGTTGGTTATGTGGTTTTGGCATTGCTGAACAACTGTTGTGAATCACGGAACTACTGCTAGTGCCAAGACAGCGAGAACATAAATGATCCAAAATGGATTAAAATAGTTGTGAGTTGGTTATGATGTTTCAGCATTGTTGAACAACTGTTGTGAATTGTGGAATTGCTGCTACATGCTGTGAGATCAACAACTGTTCCTCGAAATCTGTAGACATAACAAGTTTTAGTGGTTCGCATTGGTAAAACCCTCGTGACTTTACTTCATTAATTAAATATTCCACGAGACAGAGAAAGGGGTGTAGCTCATAGGTTTATCATAGTAAATGCATGTTAATGAGTGCAAAAAGGATAAAAGGATGGGTGGAAATGTAAGGAAAAGTTAAGCAGATTTGGTGCCGAACACATACTCCAACTACACATACATACATTGTGCATGTACACTAGTATCATTAAGATATATATATTAGCTATTATAGTAATAATAGTATTAAGGGTTGGGGTATGATGGTTGTACTATAATTTTAAATTATGTGATTATAATGTTACTTCATTTTTATTATTGGATTTCATTTTGGGACTTGCTATATTTTAATGAAATGAGAAATATGATTTTGTTTCAAATTGATTTTCATTTAGTGAGACATGGATTTTGTGACCTACCCAATTTAATTTTAGTTAATGGATTTGATAGTCTGTTAGCTAGATATATGTGCATAGGAGGGGGGGGATTATTTTAGGATAGTTTGAACTTCCTAGGACCCTCTTAGGGGAGTCTAGGAAGGCAACGATAGAGGAGACATAAAAGGGATTTTGGGAAAGGAAAAGGGTGAGGGTTTGTAATTGGGGAGAATTGTTTTGGAAGGAAGCATAACCATAGGAATAATTGAGAAATATGAAACTAAGAACTGTGAATTATGAGATCTATCAGGCTATGAAGGATTGGTTGTTGAGTCAAGAGGTAAATTCTTGATTATTGAGGTACTAGTGGTGGGATTGGTGTTTTTCTTTGAGCTTGGGCATGGAGGTTTAAAAAATCCTAATGTTTCATAGATCTAGGGAGTTGTAGAGGTTGTTGTTAGTTGGCTAGAAGGTTAAAAATCTAGTTGGATAGCTTGCTAAATATCTGAGTTGGACTACTATAAAATTGGGTTGCTAAATGAAATAGGGCTGTAAGTATTTTTCCTAATTTTTAGCTAATTACAATGATTGATTAACTAATTATAGTAGTTAGTTTATTTCCATGATAATTTTGAAATCATAAATTGTGCCAATTAATTAAATATGGAATTGTTGCAAGTGTTAAATACATCCCACAATTAGTGAACAAGAATTAGTAAATTTTGAATTTTACACAAAGAAAAGAAATTTACTTTACATTATATATATATATAATACATATATACACACATAATATAAATGAGTAAACAAGACCATAACCACTAAATTTCTACAAGGATTCCTACATACTCTACACATCAAGAACTTTCCAACAATACAAAGATCACCTTAGTCAAATTATATGGGAGGAAGTCGTGCCTCTTGCAAGTTGACATATACTTTTGAACACCATGGTATTAAGTGGATGTCACATTGGTTCCTATTACTAACATGTGGAGATATTCATATATGGACTCTCAATAATATTTTGTACAGTCCAAAATAGTAACTCTAATTGGGATTTGAGACAAGCAAAACCTTAACACCAGAAAAATATAACATGTTAAATATTGGGCCTATAATAAAGGTGTTGAGAAATATAGTGGCGACTAAATAGATGATTTATCTTTCTTTGATAACTGTTTGTGATTTATTTTTACTTAACTTGATTAGCTTCTTCTTTCACTTGACTATTATTACTGTTCTCTACCATCAAATAGCTACCAAACAATGAAGATCAATGAGACAAGGAGGCACAAAATGTAGGCTGCCAGCTCTTGAGAGGAAATCCGACAAGAATTATTCTCTTCTTATAGAATATTCAAATGACAAATTCTAAGACCTAAGACCCTTGACAAAGCCCCTCCAAGACCAAGTCAACCTTCCTTATTGATGAGCTTTCCTTACACAACTTACCATGACCTTCCAGCAACAACTTCGACCCTAGCAACTTCTCCAACAATTTTGACCCCAACAACTTTTACAACAATTTCAGACCCCAACAACTTCAACTTCTAGCAGCTTTCCAGCAATTTCGTCCTCCAACAACTTTCCAGAAAATTTGACCTCTAGCAACTTTCCAAAAACTTTGACTTCCAACAAGTTTCCAGTCATTTTTCCAACAACTTTCCAGCAACTTCAAAATTTCGTTGCACTTAAGAGAGAGAGAGAGAGACCCAAAAAATTTGACTCTAGCTTCCTTCTTGAACTTTGCTTGCCTTAGGAATTATTCCTTTTAATATCGAACTCTTTTACTCTATTATTCATATGTCTTGGATGTGCACTCCAAATGAGGTCGAACGCCTCTTATATATAGGCTTTCTGGGGGTATGAATTGCCTCCATGAGGCCGACTTGTTGCAACTCATTGGTAAGGTCTTGGAGGGTCTTTTATGACTCAAATAATTTTCTTTTACATAATACGAGATGCCCAAATGGGTCTTACATGTATGACAATAACTCTTTTGACTTCATAATTCTATGACAAACCTAGGAGAACCCAATAGGTGCTTGACCTACAAATAAATTTACCTTGAGCATGAAACCCACGCTTCAAGAATGAAAATAATAAATTTCTTTTTCTCTTTTCATCAAATACATAAAATCATGATTACAATAGACATCATGAAGACTAAACCTAGTTACACATTTCAACACTCCCTCTTAACTAGGAAGGTATTCATATACCATACACGATACTTGTACATTCTCATACTGAAGAATTCTCATAATAAGAGTTGGATTGGCAATCCATCTCATAAATTATTTTCTCAACTTATATAAGTGCATCTCATCATACCAAACAACTTTGTCACATAGAAAGGACTTCACTAACAACTCTATCTCTACACAAGATTAGAGCACAATGTTGGTGATACATTGACTAATAGACATCATCATCATTCTCTCTCAAGGAGCATAACCCACCCAAATGTTCACAAGGTATGTCCTTCTAGGACAATTCATGTCTTATAATAAGGCATCCTCAAGGAATTTCCTCTTTGACTACTCTTACGTATTGGATGCCCTACTACATCCTCAAAGAGTATCAGAAACCAAATTATTACCCAATCCTCCATTATTTCTTTATAACATGAAGACAAGAATAATGTGTCTATCTCTCCCTTATGGCCTTCACTAAGACTAACGGATGTTAGTCCTAGTCTAGTGCTTGACTCATGAAGTAGAGAACCATATCTATCACACCCTCTTAACCAGGGAGAATTTAATCATTCCTATACAAGGAATATACCCAAGCCCCTTTTTAACAAGGGACTTGCCCAAGCTCCCTCTCAACTAGGGACTTGTTTCCAACAACAACTCTCCATTCTTTGGTGGAGATCATGGTATTATCAGCTGCTTGTAGGGCTCCTATTTCTGCATCATGTCATGAACTTCATATTCTTCATTGTTGAGCCTTCTTCATCATCACTTTATCATAGGGCATTGACCATCTTATTCATCACTTTCCTTTAAAAAAACCATATTGTTGAATTGATAGTCATGCCATCCTTCTCTGCATCAGAAAGTGATCTTCTATTCCACATCTGTTTTTTTTCCTTTATACAACTACCTCTTCCAAGTCATGTTTCTTTTAGGATCTTCCATCTAATCTCAAGAGTACTAGTTGTAGGTGGTCACCTACAACTCTCTTTCGGTAGCCCTATTTCAACCCAACCAAATATTTTCAAACATCAAAATGAACATTAAATCACATTTACCTTTTTATGATGGCATTTCCTCATGCCATCAACTTCTTGCAACATCAAAATCCTGCACATTTATGAATCCATATCCAAGATATTCATTACCAAGATTGTTATCTTGCAGTGTACATATTAGGGTCTTCATAGCTTCTTCTTCCATGGAGATGTCATAGCTAATTCTTTTAGTTATTGGATGTTGATCACTTATCTTATCTTATGTGACTATAGTTGCATCTTTCACGAACTCTTCTTCCTTTCTTCACATATTGATTTCCTTAGGATCTTATTTACATGGTTCTTTCAATATAGGAACGATGATTGTCAACCACCTCATATTCCATATGAGGTCAATTATGTTGATTTCATCATATCAATATGTAAAAGAGTTCAAGGAACATTGTCTGCGTGCCTTTATGCATCATTCTAATTAAATAGATCCTTCTTCTTTGATCATTCTCATGAGATAGAGCAGTCAACCATTCTATCTTCAACCATATGATGACATGACTTTATCTATCTATCATCAAATATATACATACCTCTTCCTTCATGTGGTTATCTAGACTTTCTTTGACAACTTCCTTTACTTGATTGAAGATGAATGTGCTTCAAACAACTTGACATGATGTACTCCTTTGTCACCATACCATCATCCTTCTTAAACAATGGATCTCACAAAAGGTGGAATGTAGACTATCAATGAGACACTTGCTTCTTCCAAGTAGAGGTGAACCTTCTAATGAATATTCCTATGGAGGATCTTGATTATTCTCATTCTGCAAATTCTCCTTCCTAATAATGATGATGCATGATGATTTCTTTATCTTCTATCATGCTAGATGACTTTCTTCTAATTATATATAATGCTACTTCAGTTGTCCTTATATGCTTCCAATGGATATTCCATTTCTATCATGGTGACTGCTATCACCAGGTAGACTTTCTACTTCAGCTATCCTTCCATGATTATATGATGATGTCATCTCTTATCTTGCTATAATGCATCCTATCATACTTGATATGCTTCCTATAATTTTCTATAACTAAAAATGACTAAGTGAAGGAGATTATCTCAGTCATAGTAGAGATATTTCACATCCTCCTTTGGTTTCTTCTTTTTTTATTCTTCCACTTCTTCGGTGACATGGGATTCATTTCTTTCCTTTCTCTTCTTGTTGTACTTATTGAGGTTGAGGAAATTCATTTTAAAGTGTCCATATTCATTACACTCATAGCATTGTATCTTTGGCATATCAATCTTTTTTTTTTCTTGAGGATCAAACTTTCTTTTTCTCCTAGCCATGGGAGCATATGCTTGAACTTGTTCATTATATCCAACATCATTTTTTTCCTTTAACCTGGTTTCTTCAATCTTACATAATGACAAAAGTTCACTAAATGTAGTGGTTTCCTACTTTCCATAGATACTTGATACAAAATTTCCCCATTCATCAGGTAGTGCATTGAGCACAATGGTGGTAATTTATTTATCAAACATTATTTCTCCTAATTCTTGTAGTTGATCTTTCATTTGTGACACGCTCATAAGGTATGAGGCTATCCCTTCGTCATTTGATACCTTCATTTTGTATAGTTCGGTTCTCAATGATATGACTTCTTCTGCAATGCTTATAGAAAACAATTCTACCAACTTCTCATAGATATCCTTCGATTTTTCCAACTTTTCTATGTAAGGGATGACGAAATATTTAATTGATTCTATGAGGATTCTTTGAGCCCTTATCTACCTTTTAATATACTTTGATAGTGCTTGATATTTCTCTTGAGATGGTTTGGAGATTGAACCCTTAAGATATTCAGTAACTTCATTCTCTATGAGGATCAAATATATCATCTTCTTCCATGCAAGAAAATTTGACGACCCAACCAATTTTTTGCTTTCCTTTGCATAATTAAGTCATTTTGATAGTATATTTAGACATAAATATAAATATACTTACTTTTGAAGTGAATATGCTTTTAGATGATGATATCTTCAACTTGATGCTTTCTTGATGATGTTGCTTCCTTGATGATCTTCTGCAAGGATGTTTGAGATGTGATATTTGATTCAATGTGAGGGAGATTACCTTGATTTATTTGATGATGATGGGCATGCTTCTTATTGCTTCCTTTAGATGTAGAGATGTAGAATGTGGAGACTTCAAGATGCTTCAAATAATCCTTCTTTCTTTGGGGGGAGGTAGGGTCCTTGAGGTATTCTTTTCTTATTTGATATGTGATCTTTGAGATGAGTACTCATCCTTGGTGCTTCTAGTTTGATCAATAGTTATGTATCCTTCTTTCAAGTGAATGATCTTCAATATGCCTCTTCTTGACTTGTCACCTCAGCTTTGATACCATGTTGAGAAATCTAGGGGCATCTAAATAGATGATTTCTCTTACTTTGATAATTGTTTGTCATTTGTTTTTACTTAACTTGATTAGCTTCTTCTTTCACTTGATTATTATTGGTGTTCTCTATCATCAAACAATTACAAAAAAAATGAATATCAATGATACAAAGAGACATGAAATGTAGGTTGTCAATCAGGGCCAAAAACTCTCCTCTTGAGAGGAAAACCCACAAGAATTCTTCTATTCTTATAGAATCTTCAATTGATGAATTCCAAGACCTAAGACCCTTGACAAAGACCCCTCCAAGACCAAGTTAACCTTCCTTCTTGATGAGATTTCCTTACACAATTTACAACAACAGACTCTGACCTTCCAATAACAACTTCGACTCCAACAACTTCTCCAACAATTTCGACCCCAGAAACTTTTACAACAACTTCAACCGCAGCAACTTCAAACCCCAACAAATTTCCAAAAACTTTGACTTCCAAAAACTTTCCAGAAATTTTGTCATCCAACAACTTTCTAGCAACTTTGACTTCCAACAACTTTCCAATAATTTCGTTCTCCAACAAATTCATAATTTTTTTGCACTTAAGAGAGAGAGAGAGACCCAAAAACTTCGACTCTAGCTTCCTTCTTAAACTTCACTTCCCTTAGTACTTATTCCTTTTAAGATTGGACTATTTTTCTTGCTTATTCGTATGTCTTGGATGTGTTTTCCAAATGAGGTTGAATGCCTCTTATATATAGGCTTTCCAAGGGTATGAATTACCTCCATGAAGCTGATTTGATCTTTCATGTAGGCCGACTTGTTGCAACTCATGAAAAGGCCTTGGATGGTCTTTTATGACTCAAATAAGTTTATTTTACATAATACAAGATGCCTAAAGGGGTCTTACATGTATGACAATGACTCTTTTGACTTCATAATTCTATGACAAACCTAGGAGCACTCAATGGGTGCTTGACCTACAAATAAATTTACATTGAGCATGAAACCCACGCTTTAAGAATGAAAATAATAAAATTATTTTTCTCTTTTCATCAAATACTAAAATCATGATTACAATAGAGATTACAAAGATCAAACCTAGTCAAACATTTTAACAAAAGGAAGGGATTACATTCTTGTTGTATCAATTCATTGTTCCATAGTTGAGTAGCGCAAATGAGTGGGATATTGTGAGAAATAAAAAGGTAATAGAAGATCTAGTAGAAACGATATAAGAGAATTCCATAAATCAATAATGATGATTTATTTAAACTTGTTCAGAAGCATTACATTTTCCCCAAAGAGGTTGTGCACTACAAGAAACCTACTTGTGTAAAGAAAATGATTCTTGATGGTTTAGAAATTAATATAAGTACTTTCACTCAAATACCATCGTAATGGAAGGTTAATCTTTCATCAAAGTTCCTTCCTATTTTCCCCTAGATTGTGGATTTCTTTGATGTCACATATAAGAAACATAGGTTTAACATGAATATTTTCCGTGCAAGTTGTGATTTGGGTTGCAAAGAGAAAGTGTTCACTTATTATTACTTTAGGTTTTTAAGGCTTCTAAGATGGTTGTAAGGTTCCATTGTCCTTTTATTCCACTTTTTAAGTACCCCCATTCCTATGGTGCTTGGAATGCATAAGTTAGGTCCCTATAATACTAGTGATTACCCATTATATTGTAGTTGTATCCCTTATTAATATTGTTGTGCCCCTATTGTCCCCATATTTTTATTACTGTGCCCCATAGAATCCCTTTATTGTTATTTTTGTGGTTTTATATTATTATTGTTAGGTCGACTGGGCTATATTGTGACTCAGACTCCTATATATAGAAAGGAGGTTTTGTCATTTGAATCATCCAAGAATTGCTCATTTGTGTAATGTAAAGGAGGTTTCCCCCTCTAAGAGGCTAAATTCTAAGGCATTGATCTCTCTTTTCTATCTTTTTGTGAGCTAGTTTCATAACATTTGGTATCAGAGCTTGGATTCTAGGGGTTCA